>JBBBDQ010000674.1:4070000-4145000 GCA_037127315.1 Ascarosepion bandense | reverse complement strand
GTGCTCGGCATTAAGGTAAGGTTAATACATTAATTCAATTAATCGTGTGAGGGCCTTTTTTTCAGAGGATCAGTGATATTTCAGTCATGTTGACTTTGCAGTTTTTAGAGTGCATTATTGTAATATCTTTAATCTTCAATGTTATTTGTTTTTGTTGTTGAAAATAAGTAAATAACTCTGACGAATTATGACATTACAAAAATTTCTTCGGGCAAATTTGAAGTCGGCAAGACAGAATTAGCATTACCCAGGGAAATGACTAGTGTTTGATTATTGTCAATGAATTTCTACGATTTGACTTTCCCCTCGGAAATATAACATGATTTAAAGAACGTTAATTTCATCATTCATTTCAAAAAGATAACATCCATTGTATGATACCTATTTCTTCAGCTCATATTAATTAAAATGACAAAGAATACAGTTGTCTAATAAATCATCTATCTTAGTGTTAGGGTGGCACCCCTCTCAGTCTACTGACTAATCGACTATTCCTGACGTCACATACGGTTACCAGGTTCTGTCTTCCGGGCAGTCAGATCCAGAAACAGAAAGTAAAGATCGTAACCTGATTTGTTCGGTAGCAGAGTGGAGATACGACTCAGCTTTAACAACTGTATTTTGGTTAATACATTACTTTATTTCACTGTTCCAGAGTCTTCTCGTTAGTTATTTCAACAATAATCCACAATACTTACATGAAGTCGTTCGAGGGATAGGGAGATATTAACATTCACACCCCAGCAATGACACCTGTCTTCCAGACCAGGCATCAGTTAGTTCATAAAAGATGTTCCCTGATTATATTTGAACCTTGTCCTTCATCCCTCCAAAGTAAGATATAAGCGTTTTGTTAAAACAAATGGGTTAATCCTTATTTTTCATGCCAATGATGATGGTGACAATGATGAAACAATTTGTTATCGATCAGACGGGCGGGCGACCCGGATCGCGCTCCCATGTGCTTCCGATCCGGCTTGTTCACCCGTCAGCACGGTAACAGCATCAACACCAAGAGAGGTTGAATTGAATAACCGTCGCGGCTCAACAGCATCATGGGCTGCACACTATACAACACAAAGTACTAGAGCACTGCACTACAAGAAACCTATTGTTACAATACAAAGGTAAGCAATTTGACATTCGATACAACTCGGTCCATCTTCGATCAACACGTACTAGATTTTGACATTGGGGTACATTTGATTATCTGAAGATTTTGCCAGTATAATCAGCATAGATGATTAGATATCTAAATAACACTGACATCTTATTTTATCAGATATATTTTTTTCAAAATTACACAAGAATATCTTGAAATAACAATGAGTAAATTTGTGCATCGTGACTTCTTGATTCACTTGAGGAATACTGCCATAATCCTTGTCTACAGTTCGTCTTTGGTGTTACAATTTTTTTTTGTTTCTCACTAAAGTACTCGCCATACATAATCATCTGGAATGTTAGGTAGACAAATTTAAGGCTTTTTTTGTCGCAAAATCTGTATGGCATATATGATCTTGGTCTCTTCCTTGTGTTGTATCGACAAGCATCTGTTGTCAGTTGTTTTTAATAGAAACCCTCTTAATCCAGGGCAGCGGTATCCGTCTCAAGCACAGTCAGGAAATGAAATAATACATCACTAGTGATCAATTTAAACACATTCTGTATCATCATTTGACTGTGCAAACTGGTCCCAAATTCAAAGAACTGTCCCCAATTGGCACACAAAATCTCACTGGCATTTTCGTATTTATACTTTCGACGAAAATACTAAGCAATGCAATATGACGGTCCCAAATTTATGGCGGGATTAATTGCTCCATAGTAATCTTTTTATCACATGATCTACCCAATCAAACCAATTATACGGTGCATTAGGTCAGAAAAAAATCAAAGCCAAGCGGCAAATTATAATATAGCGGCAATTGGTTTTATATATATATATATATATAAATTATGTCATATCGTGTTGAATACAACGGTTCCCGCTCGATTACTGAAGCTAAGCAACGTTGAGACTGGTCAGTACTTAGATGGGTAACCGCTTGGGGATGTCCTGTGCTGTAAGCGTTTATGAAAGAATGTGCGTTGTGGTGCGGTGGATGTCGGCTTGGAAAGGGAAATCGGTGAGCCGAGTTCAAATTTCAGTCAAACAATCTGCATTCACTTGCGCACTGGTACCCTTATTTATAAATAAAGGTATTAATCCGTCCATTCCGTCCAGTTATGAGTTAAATAACTGAAGTCTGCTGTTCATGAGATCTGTGGAGAACTTCTGCACGCATTGTTTGTTGTTCAGCTGCTACAAAAAGTGTGGATTATGCTACACACGCCTTCACCATTCTAAACAATTCTTTGTGTGGCAGTCTAACTGAGTTAGACGCTCATACGTCGAAATCGACGGGAGTCCACGATATTCATGATTACTAAAATCAACCAATATGGTATATGTAACTTATGATACTGTTAAAATTTTTCAATTACGATAATGTAGATAGAAATTGGGATTATGAATAGACAGTCTAAAGTTCATGATGTTTTCTTGTTTTGTTCATGTATTCTAAACTGTTATAACATTTATTGTTATCAATATGGTAGAAAACATATTTTGGAAATTAAAATAATAAAAAAAAAACGACTGTTTTAACGGTTTTGATTCATAACGTTACGTTTTGTTTTTAATGGAAACATTTGATTTGAAATGTATCATGAATTATTGATATATTATTCACGCAGTAATAAAAGAAATATATTAGCGGAATGGTGTCTTTCATGAAATGAGGAATTCCTTTATAAAATTTATACAAGTCTAATCTTATCCAAAGTTATTGGTGCCCAGTTGTTATTATTATTATTATTATTATATATCAGTTTCGAATATGTATACACGCCTGATCTGTTCAGCTCCTCCTCATTTTCAGAGATCTGATTGATTGAAGCTCATTGAAGATGGGCCCTTTATTGAATTTTGAAGTAGCCAATAATTGAGCTACATTTTCTAAGCCTCAGAGAATACTTTACATATTATTATTATTATGATATTTCGTTAAGTCATATTCGCTTTTTCAAACATTGACAAAAATGTAAAATCATGCACACAGCCGTGTAAATATTATTTTAAGAAAAATATGCATTTCCACTTTGTGAAATTTTTAAATACATATTTTCATGTTACATTGGTCATCATGCATGCCGATTGAAATCAATGAAAACGATTTTCAACGTGGTCGACTGTCGTCAATGATATATAAGAGAGACGTCATCAGAATGTTTTTTATAGTGGAAACTTGCTGTAAAATTGATAATAGATGTATTAGAAGGTAATCAGAAGAAAATACATAAAACCACTGGCGTGTTTTAGACTTATGGTGTCTTTTTTTTACCTTCTCAAACAGCATATTTTTTGTCTTCTTTCGTTTTCACGTGGTTCGTTATTTATTAGATATTTGCAGGGCGCAGCGTACCTGCTAAAGATAAAATATGATTATATTAACACTATAATATAAAATGTCCTAGATATGAATATTATACAAAGCAAGCACCCAAATAAAAGAAATAGCAAATATTTGATGAATATTTTACAGTTAAAATTTAATATATGGCTTTCACTATGGAAAAACAGTGACAACAATCTAGCTTTTCTCGATGTGATAATAACTCGAACAAAGGTTGGGTCTAAGACATCCGTATACTGCAAGCCAACTTTCACCATCCATTCAATTTTTTAAAAAAATATCGTCCGCTGCAATGAAACATCGATCAAAAGTCATATACAGCAACGCAGACACATAGTAACAGGAAATGCTCAGTATAAGCAGTACCCTACAATGTAAAAATTATACAGGGAACATGACAAGAACTCCAACAAACAAAGAAGGGCGGGTGCATGAGGAAATCTTCTCACATAAATATTCCTCGTTCCGTCTAACTTATGTGAAGTGATTGTCGGAAGAAATACAAAGGATTTCTGATCCATATAACATCGGAACTGTCTTCAGAAGTGGTTCTACACTTCGCAAGTACCTGTCCTGATTAAGACACTCAACAGAAGAGTGCATGTTTAAGGACTGTGTGTCCGTAATTCCATGTAGGAGAAACACGCTGCCCTATTATGGTAAGGCTACAAGAACATCGCAAGGCCGTAACACGAGGGTAGATAGAAATATCTGGAGTTGCTAATCACATATGTATAGAGAATAAGGATCACCGTTCCCTATGGGATGGAGTCTAAATAATAGGTATAGAACGCCAGTGGAAATTACGTAAACTTAGAAAGTTAGCGCTTTGCTAGGCTACAAAGATCTCCTAATCTGACCAAGCGTAGAGATGAATATATTATTAGAACCAGTAATACGAAGTGCCACGGAAAGTCATTACTGTCAAAAATGCAGTATAAACGCTGGTAAAAGAAATTGTTACTGAATATTAGATTTATATGTCCCCAAAAGGTTTATTGTTGAAACAATGTAATTGGCTATGAAGTCTATCATTTAGTTTAGACAATATAATGCACAATCAAATTGATGGTATTTCTATGGACTCTCCTCTTGGTTCAACTTTCGTTAATATTTGTGTGGGTTTATTTGAAAAAAATATTATTTGATAAGCGCCATAAACCGGCATTTTATGTTCGCTATGTTGATGATAATCTTGCTTGTTTTTCAACATAGTGAAGCTTTCTTGTTCGTTTTCCTCCTTAACTATTTGTTGCATATTGTTTACAATTGTCACCTTTCTCTACGCTTTGTTGCATATTGGTTACAAGTGTCACCTTTCTCTACGCTTTGTTGCATATTGTTTACAATTGTCACCTTTCTCTACGCTTTGTTGCATATTGTTTACAATTGTCACCTTTCTCTACGCTTTGTTGCATATTGGTTACAATTGTCAACTTTCTCTACGCTTTGTTGCATATTGATTACAATTGTCATCTTTCTCTACGCGTTGTTGCATATTGGTTACAATTTTCACCTTTCTCTACGCTTTGTTGCATATTGGTTACAATTGTCACCTTTCTCTACGCTTTGTTGCATATTGTTTACACTTGTCACCTTTCTCTACGCTTTGTTGCATATTGGTTACAATTGTCACCTTTCTCTACGCTTTGTTGCATATTGGTTACAATTGTCAACTTTCTCTACGCTTTGTTGCATATTGGTTACAATTGTCACCTTTCTCTACGCTTTGTTGCATATTGGTTACAATTGTCACCTTTCTCTACGCTTTGTTGCATATTGGTTACAATTGTCACCTTTCTCTACGCTTTGTTGCATATTGGTTACAATTGTCACCTTTCTCTACGCTTTGTTGCATATTGGTTACAATTGTCACCTTTCTCTACGCTTTGTTGCATATTGGTTACAATTGTCACCTTTCTCTACGCTTTGTTGCATATTGGTTACAATTGTCACCTTTCTCTACGCTTTGTTGCATATTGGTTACAATTGTCACATTTCTCTACGCTTTGTTGCATATTGGTTACAATTGTCACCTTTCTCTACGCTTTGTTGCATATTGGTTACAATTGTCACCTTTCTCTACGCTTTGTTGCATATTGGTTACAATTGTCACCTTTCTCTACGCTTTGTTGCATATTGGTTACAATTGTCACCTTTCTCTACGCTTTGTTGCATATTGGTTACAATTGTCACCTTTCTCTACGCTTTGTTGCATATTGGTTACAATTGTCACCTTTCTCTACGCTTTGTTGCATATTGGTTACAATTGTCACCTTTCTCTACGCTTTGTTGCATATTGGTTACAATTGTCACCTTTCTCTACGCTTTGTTGCATATTGGTTACAATTGTCACCTTTCTCTACGCTTTGTTGCATATTGGTTACAATTGTCACCTTTCTCTACGCTTTGTTGCATATTGGTTACAATTGTCACCTTTCTCTACGCTTTGTTGCATATTGGTTACAATTGTCACCTTTCTCTACGCTTTGTTGCATATTGGTTACAATTGTCACCTTTCTCTACGCTTTGTTGCATATTGGTTACAATTGTCACCTTTCTCTACGCTTTGTTGCATATTGGTTACAATTGTCACCTTTCTCTACGCTTTGTTGCATATTGGTTACAATTGTCACCTTTCTCTACGCTTTGTTGCATATTGGTTACAATTGTCACCTTTCTCTACGCTTTGTTGCATATTGGTTACAATTGTCACCTTTCTCTACGCTTTGTTGCATATTGGTTACAATTGTCACCTTTCTCTACGCTTTGTTGCATATTGGTTACAATTGTCACCTTTCTCTACGCTTTGTTGCATATTGGTTACAAATCTAACCAATATGCAAGAAAGTGTTAAAGATTTACATCATCTACTTAAAGTTACTTTGTAAATTTAAATGAAAAAAAAAACAAAATTTATTTCTTGATGTTTTATTTTAAGAAGTAGCCATTTATTCGTTACTTCAGTGTATAGGTAACGTACTTTTTCCCTTTGTATATCTAGGATGGAACTCCTTTGCTTCTAAGTCACCGAAGATCACTTTCATTAGAATCCTAACACACCGTGTGCTTATGAGTTGTTCTCGTGTAACATTTGTTTGTGTGATCGACAATATTAGAAGAATTATTATGAGAAATGTTTATTCTATGTCACTAGGATGATCAATTGCAAATATAATTTTTTTCAAGAGAATGAGTGTTGGGCCATTAAAATGTCCCGTCTAATTGAAGGTAACATGGATTGATCCTAATGATCAATCTATTGTTGACAAATCATCTTGGATTATTTCTTGTATTTTTTGGGATCTAACTAGACGTATTATATTCTCTATACGACCTGCTTATCCTTGATTTCGTAAAGACACCCTGCCTATCTTATTGTTGAATAACGTTGTTTATAAATTTAAATATCGGTGTGTTGGTGATTATATAGGCCGGACGATCCACAAATTAGAGGTTTGCGTGTCACAGCATGTACACCGCTCTATTCGTGAACACTGCCCTACCTATGAGTGTTCACAGACGCCCGAATCTGATATTGTTGAATATTTGTTGATTATGAAGGAATGTGGTTACTCTGCAGATAACTTTTGTTTTAACGGCTTTGACGATACATTGAAATTCTCCATTTCTGTGCAATAAAGATCTCAAGCTCTAATTAGATTTATTCGGGTCACTTATTGAAGGTCTTTGATGGGAAGTCGTTTTTTTTTATTTTCTGAACATTACACATTTTTATCTCTGAATTATAAATTTTCTTCCGACATATACCCATAACTACATCTGTTAGACGAAAGGCTTGGCTCAGGTTTACCATTTTTCTTTAATCGGATATTTTTTGAAACTTTTTTCAGTGTTTAAGGCATTATTATTAAAATGTTTTTATAGCTTGATACTTCTCATCATGGTTCTCTTCCTTAAATACGTATTGGTGTTTTGTTTTACGACAAAACACACACACACACACACACACATATATATATATGCAGGTTTCATTAAAATGTTGTACAAGTCATTATCATGAATTTTTTTATATAAATTTTCATGTGTTCTTATTATTTTTATTTTCAAAACTCAAGTTTTTAAAAGTTGTTCAGTGTTTTTTTTGTTTCGAGCAATTTTGGATATAATTTTAGCAATTAACAAGAATAAATTTGTTTAAACTTGTAATGAAATATCAGTAAAATTTATTTTTATAATTTCATGTGTATTTTAAAATTACTAACATAGTAAACACATTGTTATCGTATTCATAATTGATGTTATTAAGTGTAGGGTTACTCGTCTTATTACCAATGTCTCCATTATATTTAGTCTTCTTTCAAGCATCCACATGCAAAAGAAGATTAAGGAAATAATGGAGGTATTACTACTAAAAAAGTGAAATCCTACACATAACATCAATTATGACTAACACAGAACTCAATCTGCCTTGTTATTTAACCCATAAGTGGAAGGAAGATACGGATTAATACATTTGCCAAGGGTATTTGCACGTAAGTGAATGCAATGAATTCAAATGGAATTTGAACTCGGCTCTCCGATGCATTATTTTGTAAAAATACTTAAACGTAATCTGTGTGTTAGTGAACGAGGTGTTTGAGATGTAGACTGCACACAGATGACCCCCTATGTATCCACACAATTTTACACTATGAGATTAAACATACATGAAGTCTTTACAATACCTACTCTAGACTAGCAACATATTAAACTTGAAAGCAATATAAAGGTTACGCCTTAAACTATTTAGATATTAATACTATTTGACTGGGCAATTTGGAAATTATTCAGTAGAATCGTTTTGAAACCTTTTTATAACTTTGCAGAAAACATTTAAAAGTTAGTCATTAAATTAAAATATACATGCACACTAACAATGAACAATTGAGTGAGACTGATTTTGGTATCTGTGGGGTATGGGTTAATTTTCCTTTCTCTAACAACTAACCTCTGAATACTAGTAGATATGTTTAACTATGTCATTTAAAGTCATTCTTCAGATTTCGGTATTATTCAAATTGGATATTTTTTTTTATAAGCGTTTCGCCCCGAGCAAGGCATGTCACTGCCACTACAGTGCAGGGGGCTACGTAGAGTGGAGAAAGGCTGGTTAAATATAGGAAATAACAGAGGGTGGGTGATAGGCGGGTGAGGATACCGAGAATGAGGGTTGGGTAGATGAGAGTGTTGTGAGAATAGTTGGGAGTTAGTGTGATAGGAGGTGTCTATTGACCCTACATTTAAACACCTGGAGATTGTAACTGTCGGGAAAGCAGACTTGTGGAAGGGAGTTCCACAGGCGGGAAGCGCGAGAAAAGAAACTGTTGGAGTAGAATTTACGGTTACATCTTATTTGTTTAACTGTAAAAGGGTGGGACCTAGTTGCTAATCTAGTATCTCGTGTAAATTCGTGCTTAGGCGGCACCAGTGATCTAAGCTCATCGGAGCAGAAGCCATGAAAGTACTTGTAGAAGAGGCACAGGGAAGCTACATCACGCCGGTGTGAGAGCGGCTGCAGCCGGTCTGCCAAGTCAGTATCAACCACGTTACAGATCCTCCTTTGTATTTTGTCAAGAAGCTCAAGGAGAGCAGCAGGGGCACCCGACCAGATATGGCAGCAATATTCAATACACAGGCGGATGGTAGATTTGTATATGTGCAGAATAGTTTCAGGTGGGAAAAATTTCCGGGCCCTGCACAGAGAGCCGACTTTCATAGCAGCAGATTTGGCAATGGATTCAATCATGTGCAATTATTTTGTTTTTTTTAAATGTATTCTTCTTCCCGTGGGTTAAAAAAACACCGTTTAATTGAAAATTTTAACTAATTAAAAACTATACTTTAAATATCTGCTTCTGCAACATATTGATTTTTATATAATGGGAATTAATATGGTCATCAATATTTGCTTCATTTACCACTACACTTCCAATTGGAACGCTGAGGTATTAATACAGAACTTCCGTATTTGCATGTAATTGGAGGTGTGCTGCCCGAAGTCAACGAAAAATATATACGTAATAAACGGGGTTAAATGTTTTTGTTTATCTGTATCATCTTCAACCAAATGGGATAATGCAAAAGGTTGAGTTCAAACTGTTATTCATAAGCGTAATCTTGGTATAGGTACATAAGATAACACATGCCAATTCAATGTTTCTCTTCTGAAAATGTGTTACTTGCTATAGTATCTTGTGGGTGGAGACGTGTAACCTTGGATCAAAGGCACATTACAATACTTTCTGAGCTGAATGGATTTCTTCCATAAATATATAAAGGATGCTATGGTTACATTGTACGGCATTTTTATCGTGTGCAAAGTTAATGTGGATACGAAATTTGCATATTGCACAGTCAATATAATTTTGTTTTTGATAGCTTTGAAAGTTTTTTTTTTTAAGCAATTCTTGACATCTTTAGAAATAAATGATTATTTTCTTGGTGGCCTAATGATTAAGTATTCCAATACATCAAAACGTTACCCTCTATGTATCTTATGCTAAAGGTTTGGCTGACAATAATGGACTTTTGTAGGGATTCAAACACTCGCGCATTCTCGCCTTAGTTTCTTATTTTTGTGCATTAAATGAATTAAGTTTCTATCAGAAAAGTTCTTATATTTAGTCAATTCACAACAAGAAAAAAGATAACGCCTGTAAAACACAAGTGCGTACTAGGAATGAATGAGAATAAGAATCATGTCCTGAGCCGAATACAATGGTTAAAACTCAACTTCTGTTCAGAGACCAATGATGAGTATGAAATGGACAATAAGCGAACCTTTCCTCTCTCATTAAATGCTGGCGTATTGTTCCCAGTATAATTCTGAATTTTTATATCTGTTACAGATTCAATTTCAGTCATTTGTGTCGTCCTGTCACAAACAGTTTTGTATAATCTACATCCCTCTGCATTTTTTGTTCTACCTAATAGATAGATCTATCTATTGCCCGCTTCACACTCCACCCACGTCTATTGAACAGGTTAAGAGGCTCATCCCTTGTTCCCTGTTTAGGATGTGGTTTCCGGCTTTCTCTTTTCCAATCTTTTCACTATTAGGTAGCCCCCTGCACATCAGTGGCGTTACCGCCTTGCTCGGGGTGATACGATTAAAAAAAAATATATATATATACTTCTGAATTTAAATGTCAAATCCTTGTTTCAGTGTCGTTAATGAAACAGAACTGATCTTTTTCTCTTTCCTCATTAATATTGCGAGGCTCAACTTTCATCAAATAAGTTGCGTTGGTTTTACTAAAACTCGGAATTTGTAGACATATTTTTAAATTTAGTGTTGAATTTAACGAATGCGTGTTGATTATAAGGGAATCTTTTGTTCTTGTAACAGCATTTGTATTTATGAGAGTTTCTAAATGCTCATTAATTAATTAATCAACAGAATAGACATTTGTCTAAAAAACAAATTCACTGTACATATTTTCTCAGAAACATTGCCCTACTTGTATAGTATTTACAGGAACAAAGGAAGATAGATTTATTCAATATCACTTAAGGTAATTTACCTTGAAAAATGTAGATCATGGCTTTATGAAATTGTGAAATGAAAACTTCAGAAGATGGCAAAACATTATTCACTTCTGGATAAATTTGCAATCTTTCGGTTTTGAATTGAATGTTGCCACCTTGATGACATCATTCATTTTCCTTCCAGTTACATATGCTACATATTTAGTCATTTTTTTTTATCAACTCTATCTGTACTTTTTTTATTTGGTATTGACCTTTTGTGGTTTGTTTATAGTGTTAGTTGATGAGGAAAATGAAGGGATGCTTTCTTTCAAATTAAACTGATTCATTCTTTTGAAACTACATTTTAGTTTTTGATTTCAAAAGTAGGTTGTTCACAGGAGATATTTACAAAATTACAGACTTCGGTAAATGTCCATGTATTACAAACCAATTAGTTTCTACATCCAAGGTGGTTGTTTAAGAGCCAATACCAGATTTCTCATTAGAAAATATTAATTTTGAAGAAAAAAGGGTTCGGGGCGGAATCTCTCCTGTGTTCAAGAAGCTTTAATTTTTCTCTTAAAATTTATGCATTCATACACAAATAAATGAAGTTCTTGAACCAAATGAGAGATAAAAAGAAAAATGAATATTGTTTCAGTAACATGTTCATTATTTTATGAGAATCTCTAGCACAATGAAATTGTTCTTTGTATGACGCAATTCGTTTGATGGTGTAATTGTTTCAAATATGTCTTATTGGATCTTTAATAAAATCTAAATATATGTGTTATCAGTTATTCAATATGGCAGTGAATGGTGGACAATATCTTCGAAGATGATGGAAAAATTTGAAACAGCTGAAATGTGGTTCTATAGGAGGATGCTGCGGATATCATGGACCGAGCATGTGAGCAATGATGAGGCTTTGGAAATGATGGAAACACAAACGAAATTAATACCGAACATCAGGAAGAGACAGCTGAAGTTCCTGGGACATGCAATGGCGATGGAGGGCTTGGAGAACCTGATACTAACAGGTCAGATAGAGGGATAAAATATCAGGGGAAAGCAACCGATACCATATTTGAAGGACCTGATCAGGTGGATGATGAAACGAGAGTTGCATGGTGAAAAAGGAGAAGGTGTACTAATAGCCACCAGGGATAGGGAGACGTGGAAAGCCATAATCGCCTACGTCCTTAAAAGACAGGACACATAGAAGAAGAAGAAATATAAGTAAATTTCTCATGAATATATATCCAGGATAGATGAATTAATTGGGAAAAGAGATCATATCACATTCTCTTTTTGTCTTATTCCTAAAGAAGAAAGAATTACTTGAATCGAGCAGGCATATTTTGCTGTCTGGCCGGCCATATTGGATTGGTATAGGCATGATGAGGTTCTAGCTTCTCACTCGAATTGAATTTACTTTTGCACTTTTTCCACAGAGTATGAGTGATTTGCTCGTCCTTTGAAATATCGATAAGTGGTTATGCCTCCGTCTGAGAAATTCGTTTGTCGCTTCTCGAGAGATGAGAGCACAAGTGTTCCTTATCATAATCCCCATCTTTAGAATATTCAATATCCTTTAAGATATTTTGAGAAGAGCCTTTGTTTACGTCTGGGAATCTCGATTAGCCACATGCTGAAGCCTAGTAATATTGTGGCTTCCCGTCAATACGGACACAGACAAGCTTATAAATGATCCACCATTTCTTCCTTTTTATTTAGCCACGAGTGTCTTTTTCTCAGGCAGAGAGTATATATTCCGCTTTGCAATGTCTACTGCAGATATGCTAACGACCATCACGGAGTACATATATCAGGCCCTCGAAAAGTCCGGCGAGGCTCATGCTATTGCTCTGGATATCTCCAAGGCTGTTGTTACGGTTTGGCACGCTGGTTTCCTGCCCAAATTCCGGGGTTGTGGTATCACCGGATGCTTGCTTGATCTGATTCAATCATTCCTTTATAACTGCACAATGAATGTAGTCTTGAATTGGCATGCCCCCACATGCTACTGCACGAAAGCTGGTGTTCCCCACGGCTCTATCCTAGGCCCGACGCTTTTTCTAATCTTCATAAATAATCTCTCAGACATGTTTAAATCCCAAGTAGGGATGTATGCAGAAGATACCACCATCTACTCCCGCATCAGTAAGACATCTGGTGAGGCGGACCAATATAATAATCGCTGCTGATCTCAAAGACCTCCGTTCAGTAGTGGATTGGGTAAGAAGTAGCTCGTAATTTTCAATCCTTCTAAAACAAAAGTCCTATCTATCAATCATACAGGCAATCTCTCCTGCCACCCAAAAGCATGGACAAAGCAAGTCTCAGAGAAAGCAATACACTGCGCCTCCTTGGCCTTAATCTTTCTTTCGACCTCAAATGACATCATTACATTGAATTAATAGCTAAATTCACTGCTAGGAAGTTGGGTTACTGTGTCGGGCCAGGGTTTTTTTTTTCGCCTGAATCCATCATGCACATATACAAATCAACCATTCGACCGTGCATGGAATACTGTTGTCATATCTGGTCAATCATCCCTGCTGTTCGTGTCAGTGTTCTCGACAGGCTCTTAAAGAGAACCTGCAATTTGATTGATCCCGACCTGACAGCTCGACTCTAACCACTTTCTCATCGGCGTGTATGGCTTCCCTCTGTCGCTTGTACAAATATTTCTCTCATTTCCTATTAAAAAAAATAACTCTATGTAGCCCACTGCATATTAGTGGCGGTACCACCTTGCTTGTGGTGAAATGATTAAAAATACTAATATGAATTCAGGTAAGAGATACAAGAAGGTAAATGCTTCAGCCGAATTTCTTTCAAACGGTTTCATGAGGCCCCTGCGTTAGTCCGTAAATAAGCGCGATATAATAGCATGCAGGAACTCTTGGATTAATGTTTCCACATTCTCTACAGCTACTCCTTTATGAACAGCTACTATGTAAACAGTTATTCCAATATTTAACTCACTCACAGGCCATTGCCTTGAAAGTTATGTGGTGGTGTTCCTAATTACAGCTACTTCTTGCACTTGTAGGAATCGCTGTCAGGGTTTAGTCATTAAATTAATATTTTCTGTCCTAATTATTATATGCAGGTAGCCCAAAGACGGCAGAAATTAAGCAAAATGATTATCTCACTGTTGTAGAGTATACATTTATATCGGGGGAAGGAAATCTTAAATATTCGTCATTTGTCGCTAGCCTTGAAATCTTTGTTTTATCATTGGGCCTTATAACTATAGGATGCTAGACACATTTGAGGTCCAAAGTAATAGACTATTGTTGACTTTTTTTTTCATCAGCTCGTCTCTTCTTGATTGAGTGTAAGCCTAGAGCAAAGCAAACTGATTTATCGTTCGGGAATAATCGATTACTATTTGATTTTTTTCTGTTTTCAGAAGAAACTACGAAGGATTGAACTCTCTACGCCGAATGATTTGGTCTAATTATATCTTCCTCCGACATACAAGTAACTTTGGTTTGAATAAATAATTTACTCTCTTCCGAGTATCGCCTTGATTTTGTAGCCAACGAGTGGTTTTAGTCTCTCAGAAGGGTATTTGTACTAGTTGATGCTTGTGCCAAAATGTTTAACTTAAAATTACCTCTTAACATAAGTCCTTTATTCGTATATATTTTACTTCTCGATATAAAGTACCCTTTCTACTTAGATCGACCAGAGAGTATCACAGTAGTTGAATTCAAAAAGATGAGCTAGCCATCTCCAATTTACATAGACACGACTACATTCTACATGAATTTTCTTTCCCAATGCTTGTGTTAAGGAAGTTTCCTCTGTTTACCGTCTCAACGAATTTAATAGCTGTTCCTTAGCCGTGGTTTTCTTAACTGTAGTTGATAGACAGCCAAGTTTATCCACCGACCCTGAACAAGTTACCGGTTCGCTCCACTTTTTACCTTTATAAACTTTAGCCTAATGACCCTGCTTTCCGCATATATAGCATTTGTGCTTTCTAGCGGAGCATGATCACTTTTCATATCTTTTGACTCCGCAGGACAGAAACATTTGCATTTAATTAACCCAGGTCCTTGGTGGAGGGAGCATATTTTTTGATAACGTAGAGTAGAGGCAAAATAGCCTAAGCGATCTGCTTTTGTATAGCACTTTTTTTCACTTTTTTGTTTTGCTAATGCTGTAAATACGTTGACCAAATCCCGTTCCCGAAGTCATGTCGTATCAATTTGGCTGTATATTTTCCGCTGTTACCGAAGAAAATGAATATTATTTAATTTTACTAATTTCTGATATAATCTCTCAATTGAATCTAAGGACAGTTGAAATCTTTTAATTTATCTTTTTATGTAGATACTGTTGAGTGTGGATTAAGCCTCTTCTTAGGGATGTGCGTCCACAAGAACGTGTGTTGAGACGTATTTCATTCGTTTATGCAATTTCTTAGAACATTGGTTGCATGAGGTACTGAAGACTTATGAAAGTTCTTTTACAGTGACGGCATTATACTTCGGCCTCAGACGCAATAACACATTTCTGTGGACGGAGTAGATTAGACATTATCAAAATGGTTATCAATTTTATTTAATTGTAAGAGAATTGTTAGTGACAGATCTTATTGGTTTAAACTGAGTTTTAATGAACAAATGATTAAAAACAGCTATCATAGTATTCCAGAGTCATATACCCATAAAAAAATGAAACAAAACACACGTCCGTTATGACTCCTCCAACTAAAATTTTCTTTAACTTGATGTAATTACAAATTTACATAGGAAATAAACTTATATATATTTCTTTTATAATATGTATTTTTAATATAGAACCTCAATGATTTCATTTAGTGTATTGTTCTCCTTTTTATCGTGTAACACATTTGTTATTAAATATTATGTTCTTAATAATAGATCTATCTAAAAGGTGATATTCTAAAAAAAAAACAAGATGCAAATTTATGGTGATGATCTCGTGATTAAAAAAATTTTTCTTACAATTTCATTACTCATTTGCTTTACACTATATTCCAAGAAACCATAAAGATGGAGATTTGTCAATTATTTTTCCGTTTCGCTGTTAGATCATTTCTACAAACTATTTTGTATATTCCCGCCTCTCTACTGTTGTTGTTTCTATTACGTTTGATGCTAAGTACATGTTGATATCCTGCACAAAAACAATTTCGACGATCAGATACTTAACCGTAACATATCTAATAATAATTTAGATTTATTCAATGTCGCTGTAATCGGAATAGAACAGGATAAAATAAAAAGAAAATCCATTGCAAGCGCGTTAATCCCACAATGCTCTATTATAAAGCTAAGAAAAGCATCGAATATTTTATCAAGAATTATTGAGAAGCAATAACAGGAAAAACGGATAAAAGTGAAAAGGTTCGCAGAGTGGGTGTGTTTAAACGCCAACGAATACTAACATATGTAATATAAAAAAGTATACATATATGTACACATGCAAGTACACACCGATAAATATTTACTTATCTGGTGTTAATAAAACAGTGTTCAATATAATATTACAGATATAAACTAAATATTAAATATACATAATATCCCATGACTCGAAGATTCATGTATACGCAATCTGCAGGTCCATATTATAAACCTTTATATATATATATATATATATATGGCCTTAATGACAAAAAATGCTTCAATGCTCTAATATAATCGGCCATACCAAATTATAAAATAAAATCACCAGTAGACCGGTTTCGTGCCTTCTCAAAAGAACCGAAAAACGCGGAGATAAATAAGGAAGAAAAGAAATGTTATGGGTGAAATGAATGACCAAATTCATTTCACTCATAACAGACTTTATTTTTTTTTCAAATTTTTGCCCGTTTTACAATTCTGTTAAGAGGGGACAAAACTGGTTGACTGGTGTTTTTATTTTAAAATTTGGCATGGCCGATTATATTAAAACTTTTTTGAATTAACGCCATAATAAAATTTGTATCATTTATTTATTTATTTATATATAAGCAACTTACGATTGCATAGAACATGCAAGTCCGAACGATATGTATATTAATCTATACATTATAGCTGTTATGCATATTTTGAGATATATATATATATATATATATATATATATATATATATATATATATATATATATATATTAAATCGTTTTCTCGCGATTATAATATAAAGTCTAGCTTAAATACTCGCCTTGACTTCTGTCAGAAATACTATGAAGAATAACTTTAACATATGGATTCTCAAATTGTCAAGAATGGTTCATTTAGTCGCAGGAGGTATGTTATTTACTCTATAAAATCCCTTTTTGTGAGATTTCTTGTATTAAGAAATATTTCATTTCTTATTCTTGGCGATTTTGCCAAAGTGTCTATGTATCTTTTTTACGTTTAGAATGAAGCTCTAGTTTTACTGTTTCCGTTTTTTTAGAAACCGTTCTTGTACCTTAAAATTTCTTGGCTATGAATACATCAAAACATCATGTAGTACGTTCATAGGTCCTTCCGTTTTTTTTTGTTTTTTTTGGAGGGTAGGGCCTTCATTATTAATTTGTTTTTTAATTCCTTACAATGTTTTTGTGTTTTGTTCGTTTCCATTTACCATGTCTTTCCATTACGTGTTCTAAATATACCGTTTATCTACATTTCATTTTCATCTTTCTACACAACGAACAACGTTTTAAGACAACTGTGAAAACACTGGTCTCACTTTTCTTTTCTGTTCTTGATAAGGTTGTCAAAGAACGATATAATCTTTCTTGCCAACAGTAATTCACTAATTTTTTACTACATACGTTCCGTATACTCGCCGTTACTGTTATAACTCTCTTTTTAATGGTTATATATATATATATATGTCGGACTTGCTTAGGTACTTGCCGGAACGTCTGTGAGAAATACTCAGAAGTGTGAAACCAATAATAATTTTCTGAAAAGTTGGAATTCTTTACTTATGCTTATGCACCATTTCATTTACTTACAGGGTGGGTGTTATTTACTCTATTGCAATATATATATATATATATATATATATATATATATATATTTATATATATATATATATAATGTTGATCCACATATACTCTCTTAATATGTATGGGAAAACTACTAAAGAGTTTAAGTTTAAAAATGTAATTTTTTGACAGTATTTATTTATTTCTATTATATATATATATAAATTTATTTATTTCTATTATATATAAATATATATATATATATATAAATTTTAAAATCATTTCTTTCTGATGAAAGGCCGAGGCCGGTCTGAATATCAAATATATATATATATATATATATATATATATATATATATTTGATATTCAGACCGGCCTCGGCCTTTCATCAGAAACAAATGATTTTAAAATTTAAACTAGAAGAGTTCGCCACGAGAGACCTTCGTCGAGTGATGTTTACATTTTTAATATTTGCAAACGTAAACCTATCTCTAATAATACTTTTAAATGTTGTTTAAAAATTTTTTAAGTGTATCTAATATATATATATATATATATATATATGTATATATATATATAGTTCAACATTGATATGTCGCCAGTTTGTTTCATGCTTAAACTCATTCAATTTTCGAACAATAATTTTAAGCAGTAAAAAGTCTGTCATCACAGGTTGTTTGCTCTAATATTCATTTTACTTACTCTTTATATTTGATATCGAGAAAATTAACTCTAAAAATCTTTATTTTTTCAGATATAGGATTCGATAGATTAATTGAAATCTAAATGAACAAATATGAAAATATCACTGACATTTCATTTCAAGTTATATTTACCAGAATTAAACAAAAACATCCTGAAAAAATAAAACATAAATTTATTCAATTTAATCGAGATTGACTTCAATCATGACCTTCAGACGCCTTCGGAATCTTCTTTATATCTTCCTGACCGTTTCCTTTATTAATTTGGTGAATGCTCACCAAATCCTTGCCTTCAGTTCATTGTTTGTATTAAAAAGACGGTTTGTTGCTGTCTCGCTCACTTGGGCTCTACACTTAACTCCCCAGACAACAACCACCTGAATTATGTGGCCAAATGTAAGGCGTCATGTAGTCGGAGGAATTTCCTGACAGCCATGGCCCAGTTCTCTTGCTTGTGTGACATACTACCTTTTATTTCTGGCAAACAGAAAGACTTCCAATAGCTGTCCATTGGCTCAGGGCATCACTACTTTTTGAAGACACTGTGTGTAGAACTGCGTGTCGAGTTGGAAGCCCAGTGGAATGATTAATGAAGGTATAATTTTTCCACATATCACTTAGTTCTCTGGTTGTCATATCCAATAAGGTAATTTTAATTTATTTTAACACTTATCTAAAAAAAAAAATTAACAATACTTTGTAATTGTGGCTAAGCTAAACAATACATCTAGCGATTTAATTACTGACGTTGTGTGCATGTTTGGACATGGAAAGACGAATGGTAACTTTACTACAGACTTTTTACAGGTATATTGACATTCAATCTAACCTGAAAAGGCCCAACCTAAAACAAGTCAGGTTGACCAGATATATCGTTAAATAAATTTCGCAGTTTTTATAAATAATTTCACATTATTTTAGATACTATTGTGCATCCTACAAACAGATATATATATATATATATATATATATATATATATATATATATACACACTACCGCCATAATCATTAGGCCGCCACAGTGTTTTAAAAATATGAAGCATTTCCTATTTTTAGTAGTTATTGACAAGTGAACAATTGTAAATGAAATAAAAAGGTTCTTTTATTAATACTGCACAATAACATATTCATCAAATGACTATACAAATATTTGGGGTTACCTATATTGCAGTTTCATCAACAAAAAAATGAAGAACATTCTTGGTGATTTGGACGAGTTCAACTTTGCTTCTTTGCCTTGCAACTTTTTGCAAAGTAATAACAAAAAGAGTAACATTGTATTTTCATTAGCCAATAAATACTAAAAATAGTATGAAATACAACATTTATTTAAAAGAAATAACTATAATCTGATAACTATGGCCAGTAGTGTGAAATATATATATATATATATATATATATATTGCATTTGTAAACGTATTATTACGCGACTTAGATTTCTAACATCAGTAGTGTCTTCAGGTGATTTGCAATAACTATTTCAAATCGCCTGAAGACACCACTCTTGGTAGAAACCTAGGTTACGTAGTAACTCGTTTACAAATGGAAAATATCCAATTTTCTATAATATAATTTTATTGAACACTTTTTAATACAAATGTGTCCTGGTCTAAACTTATGACCAGAAACTAAGTAATTAAACAATCAATCAATCATATGTATGCGGTATTTGTTCTTTTAGGTTTATTTGCTAAATCAATTGATTTCATATTATATATAACGTTCACAAGCATATTCAAATATATTCAAATAAAACTGAAAATCACATCTCATATGATCTTTCTGCGAAAAAAGTAAATTCGCTTTGTCAGCGACACAATCTTTATTACTAGTAAATAAAATTAAAAATAGGATTCATGCATCGGAAGTTCACTGAAAAAGAAGGGAAAAGAAACAAAAAAAACTATTGGGACTGAGAGTTAAAGAAAAAGTAGATTGTGTTAGAAGATAGGCATCTAGACGTTGTTAGGGTCGCGAAGAGAAGGGGAAAATAAACGAAGAGATAACTAAACGATTTCAAACTCAGTCTTTGAAAAGGAAGTTTACAGATTCCATATGTGTATGGAAGTCTAAATGCTGTGTGTCACAGGAACGGAACATACAGATTACTAAAAACCAAACAATGTACTAAACTCAGCAAAGCAATACCAAAATATTTCCAACAAATATATAAAACTAACTTGCAGTGTAGCCCGGCGTTGATCGGGTGTAATGAAAGCTTTAATCCATGGTCTTGGAGCTCAGAATCTTTGGACGTTGGCACGAAAGACGAAAAAGCAATAGTTGCTTCCAGTTAAAGTGAAACCGGAGACTGAAAGAAAAATGAATGGATGTAAGTCAAATTTTGATTTCCTGGTATCGATATCAAATAAGAGTTTTTTGTCGTAAACTGAATTTTGAAGACTAAATTTAGTCCTCTGAGTACTAAGAACTACAATTATACCTATTTAGAGCCAAGCCCAAAGCAAAAACTAAAATAAAAGGACTGAAAAAAAATAGACATACAGGCAGATAAACAGACACACACACACAAACATCTTGCCTTTTATATATATATATATATATGTAATCGATTTCACCCTTGAAACTTCTGAATATCGTTTCTTATGTCTTTGGCATAAGACTGTATCAAATTTGATTAAAATTGAACCATTTCTTCTATAACCCGATTTTTTCGATTATCAGGGGTACCTGGACACAAAACCTAGCCAAGAGCACTCGCCGATGCTTATATTACAACTGTGTAAATTTTCAAGAAAATCGGTTCAGCCGTTTCGGTGTCTATAGGTAACGGACACTCACACACACACATACACGAATACAGACAAAATTCTATTCATAAATAAGTTTAGATTAAACACTGCCAAATGCCAATAATATACAGCAACAATATATGGATAAAATGAGCCTAGTAATAACTTTCTAGGTGGGTTTCGTAATTTGCTTGAAGCATTATGTATATAAGGTATATGGGTAGGTTTTGAAGGCTTTCACAATGCGCTTAGTAAAATGTAGGAATATAAAGGTGTTGAGTATTACCTAGTTCTTATTCATTAAAATTTCGAGATCAAAATTTAATCTTCACAATGATAGTAGATCTTGATTTCACGTCCCATTCATGGGCCGTGTCTTTCAACAAATGATCGTCTTTCGCTTATTTTCCTTTTATTTTACTATACGCATTGTGATAGTCTTCAAAGCCTAATACACCTAATACATTTGTAAAAATTTTTAGCTATTATGGTGAAGAAGTATGTGGATGCATGGGCATTTGCATATTTAACAAATATTAACAAAATAGTGTAGCTTTTTACAGTAATGACAATCTATCAATTTTACAAAACTGAAATTGGTGACTTTATGAAATAGTAAAATGAATAATAAAAACTTTCAAAACCGCATGATTTAAAACAAATTTAAAATGCAACACAAATTATTAAATATCTTTCGCATCGTGATAGATTTCAATAAAAACTTTCAAAACCAGGTGATTTACAACAAATATAAAAGCTAACACAAAATATTAAATTTCTTAGATGTAACGTACAGCATAAAAAACACACAAACCATATAGAATATCAAACAACAACCCAATATAAATAAACAAAAAATCTCCTGTTTATACGTTTTCATACATATGACATATATATGAATAAACTAATTAAAAAACTTCTGGTAACTTAAAAATATTTAATGAAAAGGAAATAAATAAAAAAAATTACGAATCAGCACTAAAAAGATAGAGGATATTCAAATATATAAAAAACGAAAACATTTCAACAAGAACAAAAGATCAAAAAACACAATGTGTTTCAGCACATACTACAACAGTAAAATAAACATAAAATGGAAAAATATGTTTAAAAATAATTGATAAAAGCCCCAAAATATTAGTAAATTATCAAGAAAAATTAAATCAAGATTAATTACAACTGCAAAACGAAAAGTTGCCCACTTACCAACAAATGTTTAACAATAATATAAATTATAAAGCTATCGTAAAATTGACAACACAGACGAATGAATATACGTAGGGGATAGAGAATAAAAACTTGAAAGATATTATATTCACAATTTCATTTGGAAGAAAAACAAAACACTGAAACCCTATCAATATATTGATGGAGAAAAAATTGAAACAATATCTCTACCAAAATTAAATGAGAACTCAAAAATGAGCACCCCATACATTCTTCTTCTGTGTGCCTTGTTAATTTCAGGACGTAGACGATCATGGTTCTCCACGTCTCCCTAACTCTTGTAGCTCTTAGTTTGTTTGCTCTTGTTACACATCGCAACCCTCGTTCCGTCAACCACCGGATCAGGCCCTTTAAACATGTTATCCACTGCCTTCCTTTGGATCTTGTTCCTTCTATCTGGCCTGTCAGTATCAAGTTCTCCAAGCTCTCCTTCCTCATTGCATGTCCCAGGAACTTCAGTTGTTTCTTCCTGATGCTCAGTATTAATCTCCTTTTTCTTGCCATTCTTTCCAAAATCTCATCGTTGCTTGCATGCTCTGTCCACGATATCCGCAGCATCCTTCTGTAGAACGACATTTCCACTGCTTCCAATTTCGTCCTCATTTTCGATGATATTGTCCAGCATTCACTGCCGTATTGAAGAACTGACATCACATAGCAATCCAGCACTCTCTTTTTTGTTTCTAGTGAAATTTTCCTGTGTGTTAGTACTTTACTCAGCTTCTGGAACGAGTCATTTGCCATGCCAATTCACCTTCGAAACTCAGTGTCGCACTTTCCATCTCCTGTTAGAACACTTCCTAGGTATTTAAATTTTTGTACTTGCTTGATTCTGGTATTCTCCACCTGTATTTGGCATTTTCGGTTGCACCTTTTATTTATGACCATGCATTCAGGCTTCTTAAATTTATTTGTAGTCCTTTTCTTCACTCTCCACCGATACCTTCCGTAGGAGGTCTTGTAATTTGCTTTCCGTGTCTGCGATCAGCACTGTATCATCTGCATACCTTATGTTGTTCAAGTTGTGGCCTCCAATAAAAAATTATGGCGTGAACAGATCTGGTAAAAAGACACATCCTTGTCTTTGTAAATCTGCTGAAATCATTACCTGTCCGTATTCAGGCAGTTTGATGCCAGTAGAGATTCTTGATTACTCTGATGTCTTTCCCAAAAATGTCGAGGCTGCCGAGCATCTCCATCAATTCTTTGTGTCGTATCTTGTCGAATGCTTTCGCATAATCAATAAAACATAGGCACAAGTCTTTCCTCATTTGTATTGCCCTTTCGGAGAGCATCCTAATCATAAATATAGCGTTCCTTGTTCTAGTGTCTTTGACGAACCCGCATTGTTCCTGTCCTACCTCTGGCCTGATTCTGCTCCTCGCTCTATTCATCAAGATTCTGACACCATACAATATTATCAGTAAAAACTGTAAATTATGCTTCGAGGAAAAAAAATGCAATTTTAGTTTTAAAACCAAAATAAAATTTAAATAGAAAAGAAATAATTTGTAAATGTCAGTATGTAAATAATGGCAACGTATTTAATTTATGAAGATGATAATATTAATGACAAAAATTACATATATATTGTGAAAAAAAAGGAAGTCAGGAAGGAAGATGAGAGAGGTGGTACTGACGGACGGGTTTCTTCAGCCTCGGGTGAATTGGGCCCAGCTGAACTGGAAGCAAGTAATCTATTGATATTTATAGTCTTAGTAAGGAAGATTGTGGCAAGCGTTAGCCTCCTTATAAAAATTGTCCTCGTACTCTTTGGGTTAGTTTCTTCCGGCCAACGAGTCACTGGTTAATTGTCATGCTGAAAAATATTAGTTTTCTTTCTTTATTCTGTTACTAGACCTAGACCGAATTGGAGCGGGTCGTAATAGGAGGATTCCTTTTGCAACCCTTACCAGGTTGTTGCTGCTCTCTTCTGTGTTCACCCCATTTTTTTGTCTGCGTCGAAGGTGTTGTTTTTTCTTTTTCGACAATATATAAATATGTATCTAATATAAACAATGTAATTCTGGGAGATTAAATCCAAGAGGGGTAATTCATTATTTTTAATAATTAATATTTACAATGTAAAGAAAGGAAGAAATCAAGGGTCTGAGAAATAAAGAAACGCAGTGGGAAATCTGGTTCTAAGAACTTGAGCAAGTATTGTTTATTTTATGGCTGCATGTGGTCATCATTTTATTGCTTTTGTTTAGTAAATTTCGGTTATAGAGTTTTGTCATTTTCAGACAAAAAAATTTCGTTTAACTTCATATAATTTGACTATGTTCAAACATCAACCGTTTCCTTGTTTGGAAACATTGTGGATGTGGAGGTTTTCAGTAACGTAACATAAATAGATTTTTGTACTTGTGTGCATGTGTGCGTGCTCGCGAATGTCCGTTTAGTTTATCGATGTTTTAGAAAATTTAAAAATATTTAAACTGAATTGTTTAAACGGCAACATTTATTATCTATACATATTTAATTCCATCATCTATAATTAAGATCATCCACTGAATTTATATGCACATAGCTGTTTTCGCAAATAATTATCATTGCGTGGTTTGTGGTTGTGTGCATTTAATAATACTAGTTCGTTATTCGCTAGAATTTATTCGATTTTATATTAGTTTCTTTCAAACAATTCCAGCGATATTTATTCAATAAATAAACTGCGTCTAGAGATTATATGCAAAAGAGGTATTGTCAAATATTTTATGTAAAAATTATAAATATGTGTTATCCAATGAAATAATTTGTACTATTATGTATAGCAAGTAAGCGTGAAAGAAATTAAGAGATTATTTGCAAGAACTAGAATTTAGTATTATGGCTCGTAAAAAGAACTAACACTGAATGAAAAGATCTATATAATCAAAGAGATTAGCAAAAGAAAGTCTTCGCTTCAGATTTCTTAGGATCTGAAAAGGGATCATCAAACAATCAAGAAAATGTGTCAAATGTGAATTCAACCAAGGAAAAAAATATCTCAGGCTGAATTCAGGAATTTAACAAAACGATATTTAACACATATCCGAAGAGAATTAATAAGTAACTCAAATGCATCAAGTGCTTTCATATTTGAGGCCACTGGAGCAACTATGGTGTCAAGGAAACAAGAGGTAAAGTATTAAGGAAATCTGTTGATGTAAAAAAAAATCAAATAAAGAAACCCATTTTAACAAAAATCATAAGGAAATAAGATTGCAGCGGACAAAATACATGAAAACTGATTTCAGTAAATCGCTTTTTACAGACGAATCAAGGATCACCCTGGATAAACCCGAGGATGAGTTAGAATGCAACATCACTCAAGAAAAATTTCTTAAACGCCCATAAGGCGGCGGTGGGACCATAATATGGTCTAGGGTTATTGGTAATGAGCTCGTGGGTCCATTTAAATTGAAAGATGGGGTTAAAATTATTCCAAAAGTTACTGTGATTTTCTAGAACAATATTTTTTTGAATGGCTTGATAACCAGTCTTTACCCAAGCATAGATCTATGATTTTTATGCAAGACAACGCACCAAGTCATGAATCAATGCTTGCTAAATCCTGGTTGAAAGAAAAGGGATTTGTTGAAGTTTCTCTTATGGACTGGCCTTCAAATAACTGACTTGAATCTCATTGAGAACCTGTGGAGCATCCTCAAGAGAGATATTTATTTTAATTGAAGGCAATTCAACAGCAAGTGCGTTCTCTAGGAGACAGTTAATGTTGCTTAAAATAGCTTACCAGCCGGTAAAATTGCAAATCTAACATCAGATGTTGACAATAGGCTGCTAAATCTTATTGAAAAGGAGCATTTGTGCAATACATTTTAGGAGGTTCTTATATTTTGTTAATATCTTTTATTCTTAAAATAAAATGTTTTTTTATGTTTTTCCTTTAAAAAATTGACGAATTTGTTCTAAAATCGTTTTAATATTTTTACATTATTTTTAAAGGTAGAATAACGTAAAAGTATCAAAATAAATAGTTGAAAATAAACTACTGACAGTCAAATTAGTCTGTTTTGTTAAGTTAGTAATTTTTTTCCAAACAAAAGCAATAATTTTATTATCACTATATATCTAAGTTAGTAATATTGGGTAGAATCTAAACAACCTCATAATAGGATTTTTAACGTTAAAGACGCAACTCTTTATACCAATTCATAATTTGCATATAATCTCTAGACGCAGTTTAATATCAAATGCATATAGATATTAACAAAATATGTGTATTACATTTCTCTGTCCTAATGGAAAACTTCGCAGAATATCGGAATTTCAATTCTGATAAATCGAAAGTGTTGAACATAGAATAGAATGTTTTAGATGTCATTTCATCAAACAGTGCAAGGTGGAAGAGAACGAAATTTTTACCAGAAATACTTTTATTTGGATATCATGCTCGGTATCAGACTCGTACGAAAATATCTAAAGTGTTTTATGGGATCAGTGATTAACTTAAGCTAATTAAACCTGTAGATTTTTGAAAGGAGTATCATACTTCGCACAATGAAGCATCTTGTTACATAATCACAAATAAATGTACAAAATATGTAAAATGAGGATATTCAACAGGAGTAATATCTAAAAAAAAAAGCGCGAGTGTGATTTGAGGAGAAAATTCCATGAAATGTTGGCTTTCCACAATACTTAAAAAACGGAGAGGGAGGGGACAATAGCGACAATACTTAGCAGTTTTGAGAAATCTATTTTCAAAGAAGAATTTAAGAGTAAAAAAATAAATTTCCAATAAAGGAAATGACATACTGGCTGTTCGCTTAATCAATTCTGAATGTTTCTTTTATATATAAAAAAATAAAATAAAATAAACGTCAAGCTATTAACATTTATCTCTTTGGCCTGCCCATCAATTTCGTCCGTTGGGATTCTCGTGCTTACTTTCATTTCTACTGCAAACCACCACAAAAGAAATCATTTATTTAAAAAAATGATGAAATTCCGCAAGTAATCGTTTTCCAATGTTTTGTACAGTTTCATGTGAATCCATTTTCTTGCTTTTGGAAGATTTCCCTTGCACGTTATTTTTATAACAACTGCTTCTTGATTGACAGCGAGATTTTCTTTCAATTCCAAGGTTGATTACATGAACTCAATATATAGAAGATTTAGCAAGTTATCACTTTCTAATTTTTGTTGTGTTCGCTTCGTTGTCCTCCAAATGGCAATCAATTTTCTTGACATTTGAAAAACATGCACGACACGTACAACCGAAAATTTTCAATCGGCTCCCATAAACAGGTTCTTCACTTCCATTATTTTATCGCTATAGTTCAAGATGTAACCATGCAGTATTTTATAACAATTTTATCTGCTGGTATTTCTTATTAAAACATGAAAATTTAACACAGAATAGAGAAAATCCGAAATTGTTTAGTGCATTTAGTCCTTTATTTATATATATATATATATATATATATATATTAAAGACAGAAATAGAGGTTGTTCCAAGGAGACAAATTGGTATAGAAGGAAAAAAATGCGAGAAGCCGTAAAATTTGTATAGATTTATTGTTGTTTTTATTATTAATATAACATGTTTTTTTTATGATATATTAAAACCGATCTCAATGTAAAGTCACAAATATATTCGTCGGAATATGTCACCTTCAGACTTGAAAGCGGTACAAATAACATTTTGGTCGATTTTCACGTCTTCTCACACTTATATATATATATATTACATAAATTTTAATCAATACTCGTAAATAATCAAGCCATTAGCAATACTTATATACATACACTGTTTGAGTAAAAAAAGAAGAATATCTACTCAAATATGCGCATCAATTGAATATAATGTTGAAACAGATAAATTTGTCCGTTGTTAAAATTATTTCGTTAATCTCTGGGACTTATATATATATATATATATATATATATGAGAGAGAGAGAGAGAAGTAGAGACAGATAGATATGAAATAATACATTAATCTTTTAAGTTTTCAACAACATACAGAAATTCATGGGATGCTGTTTAAAAGATTTTCATAAATCTAAAATGATATATGTATATCCACATCATTTTTGTAGGTCATGATATCATAAACAATGAGAAATTTTAAATAGTTTGTCACTGATTTAGATATTTTCTTTTATATTATTCTATTCTGGTATCAAATCGCCAGCACATTGGATCTTAGGTTAGATAACTTTTTCCGATTATTATTCAAATATTAGCAGTGAAAAAATACCTATTTTACATTGTTGTTTCCTGAATGAAAAGTTACGTGACATCTGTTATTTCAATATATTGTGAAAAAAAAACTAGCGGTTTTTCTAACACACAAATATTATTGAGGTTTTAAAATCCAACCCGCATATTTCTATTTGTAAGGAGATGGATTAGTAATATTAAGATACATTGGATACCGAAAGAAATAAAATATTAATGAGAAGTTTATATATTTGTAGTATTCGAATAAAAGAAGGAATTGATGTTTAAGATGAAAGATATTTCATAGCGGACTTGATGAGAATAAAAAAGTAAATAGGGTTAGCGACTATTATGTAATCAGTAAAGAATCATGCCTAATTAAGAGGTGTACAAAATGTTTCTGTCCTTGAGCTTATCTTGTATACTTACTTGTTAGATGCAGACAATAAACAATAAGGCCAGTAAACATGTATGAATATCAGGTCAATTTCAAGAAGAGTCGGGATCATCTTCCAATGAAAATCGTATGCCCTGTTAACGTAAAAGCAAATTCAATTTCAGTCGACATTCCTTTCTCATCAGGATTCTCTAATTGAAAGCATTAAGCATTTCCGTTCCAGCTCATTTGGAAATGTATCTTGCAAATAAAAATTCTTTCGAAATTTGTGTTTTTAAGAAAAGCGCAGATTAAATTCAACTGTTCTGAAGGCAAAACATTTACTAGCATATCGCGAAAACTGTTTAAAATTTTGAAGAATTTAATCGTTAAAAAATGATATAGTCATTTATAGCCTTAGAAATTTAGGAATATAACTTTAGACCTGAAGAATAACTTACTAGTACGTCTTTCATCAACTAGGCTGCAAACAATTATGTAAAATATGATAAAGACAACATATTTGTTTTTCAGATTGAAACGAAAGATTGGATAAGAAGGGTAATAATCTACGAGGATGAATTTTGTATAGATTTCGAGCTACAAACATTTTCATTTTAAGTATACGCTTTTATTTCTGACCAGCCAAAAGCTAAAACAAATAAATGAGAAAAATGTTTTTGGTCCAATCAGCAAGCAGTTCATATAATTTTTTTCTGGAGCAGATTTGTACAGATAAAAATGATTCTGCTTCGTTTTTTTATCGTCATTCGTTGAATATTTGAAATGACACTGCATGTATTTATTTGATGGAGTCAATTTTAAGTAGTTTACTTCAGTGTTTCTCAATGTTTAGATAACATTTTTACTGGCGTGAAGTTAAATATTGGCAACCATATTTGTTTGCATTTAATCACAGGATGAGAATTTTGATGCCATTCAAAGTATTCCAGTTAAAGACTCTTTTTTGTTTTTGCTACACATGTAAGAAGTCACTTTTCCTCATTGAAAATTAAATATTTACTACATTACGGAAGTTACTCAGTCTATCCTCGGTGGGGATCCAAAATTGACTTGGTATTGGTAATTGTCAACGTTTATGAAGTGGGTCGGAACAAGTACGTATTTTCTATTCCCTTTTATATTTATTTCACCTCAAAAATACGATTTTCAAAATAATCCAGAATAATCCATACTTCAAAATATTTAAATATATGAAACAGGTAACAATTAATAGCCTTCATAAAAATTAAAATTAATTATATGTCAGCTATATTTAGTTCTCGCATTTTTAGAATTCTTAATGAAAAAGTTCCTTAAAACATTTTCACCGGTGACAAAAGATATTTGAAACTTTGTGTCGAGAAAACAATAACAAAATGATTTTACGATATACTTGTGATTACCTACCTGGTTTGCAAACGAAACTTTGCTTGCCAGGTGGCGTTATAATGAGCAGTATCAAAGGAAGCGGCACTGAAAAATATATAATATATTTTTCTTTTTATCTACAGTATGCTGTATTGAGGACAGTATTTCTACTCAAATGAAAAGTCCTAGCATCCAGTCATATCACATATCAAATAGAACATCCTAAATTATCGCATGGTAACAAACATTTTGAGCCCAACGTAGTGTATCGGAAAAAAAAACTATTCCATATATGCATATATCTATTCAGCATACAAACATATATGAAATAAGAAAAAAAAAACAATAGAATACTAAAAATAAATTCCACGTCACAATAGGTAGCCTTCTATCGCAATTTGAACACGGTGCTACAAAACCACACTCGCGTGTCACAACTTTTTGATAATATCCTGATACAAAATAGCATATCCGACATGCACTTGAAAATTTTTCACTTGCCAAACCAGCAGCTAATAGAAAATAACCATAGCACAGAGACGAATTCGTATTTTTCTGTTGGCTATGTAAATTATCTAATCTAATAGAAATATAACGATGACTTGTATCTCAGTATAAGGAAAAAGTGTTGTACTTCCAAGGTCCATTATTTCCATTCCGGTGTCGAATCAACTTGTTAAATCCTCACCGACGAATATCTTATATACGATGTGTACCGAAGGCCCTTATCCATATTTCACCAAACCAAGTGAAATCCTCTTTGACATTTCGTGTCTGCTTTCAGGCGGACTGACACGGACATCAATTGCAGAGAACTCACTTTACAAAGTCTGGCTACTTGTGTTATCGGATGAACGAGGTGGATGCAACCAAACATGATTATTTCTTATGCCCTGTTGCACAGAATAGGCTTGTTGAATTAGATTGATTTTTCATGGAGAATTTTACTGGTTGAGTTCACGCTGCTGCCGCCTCAGGCAAAGGGACGCATCAACCGTAGACTTGAATCTATGACAGGATAAGTTAAGTCGTTTCCTGTCACCGATCTTTGTAAAGAAAGAAAAAACTAATTCAATGAAAAGCAGTAAGATATCTGCCGATTCTCACATTGATTCACTTATTTTATTTTATTTGGAAAAAATGATTCTTCTGCAATAATAGATTGAGATATACAGATATATAAGAACAGAACCATACTTAAAGATGGATATGAATAAAATGAGGAGGAGAGATAGAATGAATGAAGTCCTGATAAATTTAACGTGTTTCGCGTTTACTTTGCTTCATCAGAAATTATAGAAGTGTAATTGTGTTGAGTAGTTTCAATTTTTGAATTATATGCTATTTTGTAATCGTTGATTGAATAGATGTTATGCATTAATTTTATGTCTATTGTATATATTTTTCCAGATATCTACATTCACTTACGAACAAATATTATTAGGAATGGTATTCATCTGTATCTTTTCCTTCCAGATATGTGTTAAATAGCAGAACTGGTTGGGTTCTACAGACTTCGATGGCAAACAGTCTAGCGCAGAAATTAATGGCAACCTACTGTTGGAAAATCGTCTGCTTAATCAGTGATAATTTGGAATGTGTATGGCTGTTAACTCTATATTCATCAATTTTTCTGGGAGTTTTCAATTTACTTCTTTGAGTGATTAAGTCTTAATAACTGATCGTATATTATTATATTTCAATGACATAATGAATGTAACTTGTATGCAATAATGAGTAACATTATGGTAACTCATTAGCAAATATTCGTAAAGATACATTTACAAATATTGTTGATAGTGAAATGTGTTTAAGAATTATGCATTACATGTTGACTATTAATATGCTTGCATATTTCGTGTATTGATTCTACATCAAAAGAAGATGGCTGATAGACATTGAATTGCAGAACATTTGTCTATCATAAAATTCCCTATTGACTCTCTTGTTTCCTACTCAAGATAAGTCACTAAGTATTTGATCTCTTAAAACACTTATAAGTATATCTTCCACTAAATCATCCACCAAATATGTTTCACACAAAATTATGAATGAAGTAAAAATACAAGTACAGAAGGTAACCGTTAGTTTCTCTTTAACAGCTTATTTCAATAATTTATCCATTACTGGGATTGTCTCATGTGGTATGTCACATGACATTCGAAATCATTGCACGAGAACAGAAATTATAAATTTTTTTGCAATCAGTTTTTCTTTCTTAAATATGTTTCACGGCTCGAGTATTTCAATGCATTGTGCATTGCCTATATATATATATATATATATATACATATGTGGTGTAGAAGAATCCAATAGAGTATCTTGTTCATAAATTGGTAGGATAACTCTCTAGCAGAGCTCTCTCTCTCATATATATATATATATATATATATATATATATATATATATATATATATGCATATAGAGCAGACATATGTACAAATTAGAACAGACAATTTATACCATGGTTAAGCGGAAATATATGCCCCTTTCAGGCGGAACATCGATATCTTTCATATTCATTGTACAGAAGATTTTACAATAAAGACGGTAGCTGATGATTGTTCTCCTGAAATAGGCCACACTTCCGCAAACCATGGAATAGAATGTCTGTCTTAATTCATATATATATATATATATATATATATATATATATATATAGAATTTTATATATATATATATATATATATGAATTTTATATATATACATGGTACAATGAATACTGGCGGTAATAACACAGTTCATGATATAAATCTTTACCGAAGAATCAACAGCAGTTAAGAATATTTTGGTAAGTTTCAAATCCTTGACGTTTTAACTAATTAAAGCTTAAAAATATGAGAGAAATACTCACACACACACACACACACACACACACACACACTCACATGTGTGTGTGTGTATATATATATATATATATATATATATATATATATATATAATGAGTTATTGTGATAATGATAAAATATATTTTGGCAAGGAATTTTGTCGTACTTTTACGATATCGGGGTGTAAATAAAGCGTTGATTGGTACAATGAGTTTCTCTTTAATACACCCGATTCATGTCGCCTTCGAAGTTTTTCGAGGATACTGTTATGATATCACTCTCTCCTTCCCTTTATTCAACCAGTGAGTATTAAATTCCCCAGGCCCTCATTCCTCATAACGTGTCCTAGGAATATCATTTGTCTATTTCATTATATTTAGTATGGGTTTTCTTCTCTTTAAATACCATTCCATAGGGATGAAGGAATATGCTTATTAACGAAATCGAAAATCGTACCGAATATGGTGATCGTCCGAGCTAAAAAATATAGATAAAGTGTAAAAATAGACATTGGAATGGTGGATATGTAAATAACAAGAGAAAAAACTAATAATAGTTTAATATTTCGGATTAAAAAAAAAACTAAGTGAATTGAAAAGATAAATAAACTGATGAAACCTGGAATAAAATACAAAATTAAAGCAAATGATATTAATGAAATATTTGGGAATTAAAAAAATAAATAAAAAATATGACTTGATATGAATAAATAAATGAATAGATAAAAAAAGATTTTACGTCTCAATTGATGACATTAATATAGATTGTTTCATTTGCTCGTCATGGTTTTCGGTCTGTCGGACACTATCGTTATTTTGTCCCGTCCAGGTATTATTTCGGCATATCCATATCCACCTGGATGACCCCAGAGCTGCATTTAGAATTATTTGGGTCGCTTTCCTCTTTTGTAACCCTCTAATTCCCATTTTTAGTCAAGGCCAAGTTTAAGGATTTTCCAGCGAAACCCCTTCACATCAATTTCGATTGGGTAGCATATTGCTTGCCATCCTCGTCTTCTAGTCATACACCAGTTCTTGGTATTTGTTCATTTTGTGTTGGTGTGCAACTTCCATGTTCTCTTCCCATGGGACTGTTAGTTTTAGCCTCTCTTCAGCCAACCGTAATTCTCTTCCTGCATCCTATTTCTTGCCACTAGGTATTAATATCCCGGCGTCGACAACTTTAGGGTCTTTAGCATTTTGGTTTATCATAGCTTCTCTTGTGCGAGAGACCTTAAATTCTTCGACTAACCCACTAACGGGCAGTTGTATCGGCTTTGTCTTCCCGTATAGGGTTGTACTGGTTAATGATCGTGGTAGGCCCAGCTATTTCCGAATAGAACTACTAATCCTCCTTTCTAGGGACTCGACCACCGATATTGGCATGCTATAAATTGTTAATGGCCATAAAATACTGGGTAAAATCGCGTGTTGGTATAGCCATGTTTTGAGACGGCCTGGTAGCCCAGACTTAACTTTTTTAATCCATATTTTTAGGTTGTCTATTGTCTCATTATTGGAGGTCGTTTCTTTTAACGTGTGGTTGAATACTCTTCCTTAGCTTTCTATTGGTTTCTCTGTCAGTGTGGGAATTTATTGACAACCTTTTTTTACGACGACTGATCTTCATTTTGCCAGTTTTAATTTCATTCTGGCCCATGCAATAAGCTTCTCTAAGGCACGTGCTAACCACCTATATCCAGTGACTGAGGCCGTTGTTACTATTAAATGGTCCATATAAGCTCTTTTGGGGGGGGTTGCCTTATTCCTATGTGATGATCAAGTTTATTTCAAGCGAAGCAGATATTGTGCAGCCAGTGAAAATTTCCTTTTCTCGTCTATGCCAGTCCGATCTCACTGGACCCGATGAGATCCTTATTTGAAAATGTTCATCGGAATCCAGGATAAGCGTTGTATGTTTTTTGGAAGGTGAAGTTTTTCTGGAAGGTGAATTTTTTTTTTAAGAGTAAGGTCCACCAGTTTGTGTGGAATGGACCCGCAAGCATTAGCTATGTCCAGCCACAAAACGGCCAGGTCATCTTTGCTTTCTTTTGCTTCTCTTAGCAGTTATTTCACAATTCCCGTGTGCTCAAGGCAGCCTGTTATTCCAGCAACCCCGCCATTTTGCACTGAAGTGTCAATATATTTATTCTTTAACAAGTAGTTCTCCAGCCGCTGGGACAAAATTCTAAAAAATATCTTGCCTTCAGTACATAATAAAGAGATACTTCGGAGTTGATCTATATCTTTCGAGTTTTTCTCTTTAGTCTTAATACACTGAATAGTTGTAAAAATTAATGTTTTGTCAACTTCATTTCACTTTCTCTTTTTTTTTGTTTAATGAAAGATTTTCAATGCTTATAGAAATAATAGTGGTTTGTAAGGATTTAGGTAGGAAGTTTCTTTTGGAACTGGCCTTGTGCCAGGTGTGATCCAACAGAGAAATTAATCCAAATTAACCTTGCAGCGTGAAAGCTCCCCGCAAGTGTACTGCGCTTTCAGATAGCATTCTGAGCATGAATATCGTATTCCTCGTGACGGTATATTTTACGAAGCCACGTTGTTCTTGTCCTATCTGCAGGGCCAATTCTGCTGCGCGCTTTCTTCATCAGAGTACGGATGATGGGTTTCCTTACTTTATGATAAATTGTCTTATTTGTAAATGTATATGATACACCCAGTGTCATCCAGTTTTCAAGACGTATTCTTTTCAAAGAGAAACTAACAAGTGATCAAAATATGCTGACAAACTTTTAAAGTTTATTTATTCAATCATCAAAAATGGTTAAACTGTGACAACATATTTGATTGTACAATTATCAATTATGTTGTAGGAGAATAAATGTTGATAGTATTTGTCACTGAAATTTATGTTCAATATTTTGCTATTTGCAAAAAATCTTACTGAACTCTCTCTCTCTCTCTCTCTCTCTCTCTCTCTATATATATATATATTGAAAATTATATCCTTATTATATGTATGAATGGCAAAATAGGACCCTTAAACTATTATATTTGTTTTGTTTTTTTTTCAAGGGGGATTTTTTAAGGAGAAAGTCTACTATGAAAAAAACATGACTTTGGAAGATATTAAAAAGAAAACACACGACGTTATGTCTTGCATACCACTAAAGTCCCTGGTGAAATCAATTGACGTAATACATGAGCGGCTCGATAAGCTGGTAACGAAATCTATTGGCCAGCTCAAATTTTAAATAAAGCAAAATGCTTACCTCTCATATAATCTATTGTAAAAATGTTCGTTAGTAAATAAATTATAATTTAACATTAAGTTATATGAATGTGTGCGTGAGAGAGAGAGAGGAATAAATATCCAGAAAAAGTTTGACATTTAGTTGATTGATTCAGCATTTCGAAATTAGTGTTTTGTAGATTGGGAACCGCTCCGTGCACTCGTCCGGGGTATCAGAAATTGAATGATCGCAGTTCTCAAATTTTCTTTTGTATATGCTCTTTACTATTAGTGTACCTGTCTACACAGGTGTGCGTACATACATACGCCATGATTGTCTTTTTTGCACTCATAACTTTTCTCATTTCTCTTAATCGCAGTCCTTTTGCCTTTCCGCGTCCTGTTTTTATTTATTGAGCGCTCTTGCGCTAGTTTAGTTAAACATTTTCACCAACTCTCAGCTAGCATCATGATTCCATCTTTCCTGATTTTGGGATCTTTTCTTAAGGCTTGCGGGGAATTTACTTTTTCCCCATTATGTTACTTTTTATAATACTCGAAGGGAATTCATGTCTTACCTTACAAATTTCAGTCGGATATGCAAATTTGTGATGTTTGGCGTTGTCCTAATCAGAGGTTACTTACTTGCAAGTAGAAAATATACATGGTTGTTTCTAGAGGAGTGTTTTATTTGGTTCAAATCATAACTTTACATGGAACAATTCAACGTTTAATTTTGTCAAAAGTACTCATCATAGACAATTTACTCCTATAAAACAGTACCCGTTTTTCCGGGTATACTGATTTGTGAGTAATTAACGGTGGCTCATGTCTTTCCACTACACATAGCTGCAAACTATTCAGGTCTTTCGTCTGTGACCGTTGTTTTAAAAATGGTGCGTTGACTTGGCATTTGAACAAAGGATCTCACAGTGAATTGCAGTCTATAAATTCACTTTCTCTTCAATTATGAAGTACAAATCGCAGTAGTTATACACATGTTTTTCGCATGCATACAGAATGCATTTTCGTTAAAACACTAGTACAAAGAGTACGATATTTATGCTCAGAATAATACCTGAAAAAAAGCAATATAAATTTGAAAAGGATGTTTTTATTAAATTATATTTTATAAGATTACGCAATCGTTTTTGTTAATACAGTTCACAAAGATCTGTGGTAACTACGAATTAAGCTTGGCTTTTTTGAAAAAAATGTTTGAACAATCCAGATTTTATAATGGATAAAAACGCCGTCATTCGGACATTTATATTCAGTAAAAGCACAACAATAGAAATACAAAGCTGCGTTTTGTCATCGAATTCATTCAACCATAATAGCAATGTGGGTACTGAGAGAATTAGAAATCCAAACTGGATTTATTATTGGCGTCAAGTCATAACAACATAAGATGAGAATATAGAGAATATATGAAAAGGAAAAACAAAACTATTACAAACGTTAGTTAGGAATGTGAAAAGAAAGGAATAAACATCAATTCTAAGGAGTAAGAATTTGTTCTCAAAAAAAAAAGACACGAATAACGAATTGTAGACAACGATAAAAGCATGTACAAAGAATTATATTTGTAAGGATTATTTCAACAGAGGATAAAAATTCAAAGCCGAAATCAGAATGCGATTTGAAATAGTGGAAATTAGCTTTCAAAGATCGCAGAAAAAATCCCTTTGCTATTGAAGAAAATTTTTCATGCATCATGTGATTCTACAAAAAATGGGATTATAACAGGGACTGACCATGTAACGATGAAGCTTTTAGAAAAAGGAGGAAAAAACGAAAATTTAAACATAGTATCAGGAAAAGAATATTAACATTCCCATACGTTGAAAGTCAGAGAAAATCCCCATTACGATTTTGTGAATGTGGTTAGTACATTAAGGATCAGGAAAGCTATATAAAACAAAAATATTAGGAAAAGCTACAAAGACAGAGATTTATGGAGAGCAATATTGGCCTCTCTCATAAAAGAATATTGCGCATGTTTATGCAATATCTGGTGTTGTTATTGCATTATTTTTAATCAGCATTTCAAATCCGAATGGTTTCGAACTTTTAATCAGAATGTCATTGACTTCACCAAGTTAAGCCCATGAGATCATTCTTCACAAATGTGGCAATTCTTCTGACAAAGGCACCGACACACTTGGGTATTTGTACAGACTTTTTTCTTTCTGAAAATAAAAGAATCAGAAATCTAATTAATCTTCATTTTCACTGTTAAACTAAACACTTTCACATTCAAAATTAACACATTAATCTTAAATAGAGACGCAGAACATTTCAATGATATTCATTAATTTTGTGATTTTTAGTTAACATCATGTGCGTTGTGGTGCAGTGGATATCGACTCGGAACGACAAATCAGAGAGCTGAGTTCGAATACTGGTTGGAATTTGTTCCATTCAATTACGTACAAATACCCTATGGAAATGTATTAATCCGCCTCTTGCCTCCAGTTATGGGTTAAATTTATAGGACAGATTGGGTTCTATAGCCTTGACAACCGCAGAAAACAATGACAAACTACTGCGGGATAATCTTTTGCCCAGTCAGTCATGTCATTTCTAGACATGTTTTTAATCATATCACCCCAAGCAAGGCATTCCAACTGCCACTATAGCGCAGGGGGTTACACAGAGCGATTGGGTATAGGAAATGTCAGAAGGAGGGTGATAGACGAGTAAGGAGGTACATAGGAAAAGTGTTTGAGAGAATGGGTGCAAGATAGTGTGTTAGGAGGTGTCTATTGACCTTACATTTAAACTCCAGGAGGTTGTAGCCGTAGGGGAATCAAGCATGCGGAAGGGAATTCCTACAGGCGGGAAGTGCGAGAAAAGGAGCTATTGGAGTAGAAGTTGCGGTTATATTTCATCGGTTTCACACGGGTGGGACGTAGTTGCTAATCTAGTATCTCGTGCAAATTCATACCTAGGGGGCACCAGTGATTGATCACCCAAAGCGTCTATCACGTATGGCACTTAACTGAGTTAACATCAGGTGATAAAACCCAAAGAAGATTATGTAACGTACTAGTTCCTTACTTGGTATTTTGATTTCTGTTTCTTTCGCATCGACATGACGTGTTTTGCCGCTGTCTTTTATTTTAATGGCAACTGCACTAAAGATCTTTTATCCCGATGCCATAAATACATGACGTTAAGTGTACTTTTTGATTGGCATCTAGGCCCCACTCGTTTACCGTTGAAATAACAAAATTCAACCGCTATTGCTAATCCAACAGTTTATTTCCTCGCACTTCCCGCATATGGAACTCCATACATTCAAACATTTAGATGTAACGTCAATCGAGATTTTCGTACATCCCATTCATATTTTGGCCTTTCCTAAATTTAATCTTTAATTACTCTTTTCTTTCACTTTCACACTCTGTAATAATCTGAAAATCTAGAGGCATTTGCTTAGAGGAAAATTATTTAAAAATGTTAGTGCATTGGAATTCACAAAACGTTCAGCTACTTCTATTAGATAATGTGATGGTTGCATGTTAAACATTTGTTATATATATATATATATATATATAGTACTGCGCAAAAGTATTAGGACAAGAAATATTTTATCTGTTATGAGGCATGTTGAAAGAAAATGAACAATTTATTAAAAGTAATTTTATTTGATTAGTTCATGAAATGATTTAACCAGAAAAATACTTGTTACAAAATACATTTAATATTTGATATAATAGCCTTTTGCTTTGATCACAGCCTTCATTCTTTCAGGCATTGACATCACAATCTTCTTCAATGTATCTAATTGTATCTCATGCCAAGCAGTTTGTATTTGTTCCCCACATTTTTCTTGCAAAGTAACATTAGATTTATCAATTTTTTATCTAAAATATCCCATAGATGTTCGATAGGATTGAGATCAGGGTTTTGTGGTGACCAATTCAAATTCCGAAGCCTTCTTTCCTCTTTAGTTAAATAATTCTTACAAAGGTTTGGCTTTTCATCCTGTATCAGAATTTCAGTGAAGTCTTCAGGAAAATCAGCCCTGTTCTAATACTTTTGCACACTACTGATAGTGTGCAAAATGTTAGGACAGGGGTAATTTTAAACTTTATTTTGATGCCTTAATATTTTGCACAGTACTATATATATATATATATATATATATATATATATATATGATGCTCCATACATTTATTCACCTCTGAATTCAAATTCAAATATGTCCAAAAAACACTTATTTGAAAAATGTTATGAACTTGCCTTGCATTCTCTCTAAAATGCACAAATTCAACCTATGCTATTATAAAATTCAAAGAAATATTTTATAAAATGCATAGGAATTCGTACATGCCTCTTCTCTGTTAGATGAATACATAGTCTATTTCAGACAAAAAATACGTAGCCATTCTGAATAATTTGTTTACAAAAGAGAAAAAAACTGATATCGAAATTAATCCGATTAGTTAGAACAGTCAAGGCTACAAATTGTATTCGTCACTCAAAATAGTACACAACTAACAACAAGAAAATTACTTCTTACTTGTTAATAAGATAGAACAAAATGAATGCATAGCAAATGCTAGAGGGTTTTAATTATGGCTCTTGTGCGGCTAAAGATTCTTTTCGACTAAAAAATCTGTAAACCTATTGAAGTTTCTTTAAATACGTATATACGATATAAAATTACAATATAAATTTTAGTTTTGATAAGATTACCACCACATTCTGACAATTACATAGACTGCTATTCTACTGATAAACTGATTAGGTTTTAGGTTAATATTTTAACAAATTTAAAAGCTTATTTTGACAACAATTTAATCTCACTTGACATTATATGCGTTTTTGCCAATACCTGTAAATACCTTCATAACATGTGATGCCTGTTAAGATAGTATACTCATTGATGTCCTAATGAAAACACTTACTGAAAAGCACTTAAAATAGAAGCTTATATCTTTGATTGTTATTTATCTTCATGGCATTTAAGAACTATGCATCAAATATTAATTAGTGAATTTTTTTTATTTATATGGTCAGAGATCTATACCTTTGTTGTTACGTGTCAATTTATACTTAGTACGTCATCTTGATACTTCAATATTGAAGATATAAAATAGTCAACTAGTGGATCAGTTTACAATAGACAAAATCAAGAGATATAGGCATGAGCATTATGCTGATCAGATCCCATTGTAAAAGCTGGGATGAGGTTGAATATCTTGTTTATATTCATCTGCAAGTTTCTATCTCTACTAAAACTCCGGCTCTACGCGAATATCTATTTAAAAGAGGACAAAGAAAGACATTAAGTATACAGATTGCATTTCATTCTATTCAACAGTCATTATTTTGAACAACTAATTGGGATGGGATTCGATGTGCCTATCTCCCTTCCCAATTAGGCTTCAGAGCGGTAGGACAACCTCAAGGCTATCCTTCATATATTTTATGCGCTTATTATTTGTGTGTATTTGGGAATAATTTGAGTTTATAATGCCAATATATATAAAGGCAGTAGATACTGGCTTTTCTCCCGGGTGCTAAATGTGTTTATCTTCGTCGTACATCCAATGACAAGGCCAACGGGAAAAATAGGTCCTCATTTGTGAAAACAATATTTAAGGACAAGTGAGCTCAAAAATGTGACAGTAAAAGAAGGTAGTTAAGCGGATTAAATTTATTTTGGTAAACTTAAACAGGTAACAATGCTGAATCCATTTTAGTATTGGTAATAAAGAATATTTCTCAAATAATATAAAATAACAATTTACTGATAGACTGTGAAAAATGACTTTACTAGAAGGGAAAACGTAGTCAATAGGAGGTGTTGTGAAAAGGAATAAGTTACACCACGGCTGATAAAAATTAGTAAATAGATATATCAGTAGGTAATTTGATTTTGTCACTGAAAATATAAGAATAATTTTTAGAAGCTGGAGGAGAAAAATATATCAGTCTGAAATCGGTCGATATATTAACTTGCCTTGTCCACGGAGAGATAGACAAAACACACAACAGATAAATATTTAATTTTCCATATTGGAAGAATTTTTTATTTTCATAGGAGAAATATGACAAGGCTGGTATCGTGTGTAACAGCTGATTTTATGCTCTGTTAGAATTCTGAAGCACCTATGCAATATATTACATTAAAGGACTAAGGTCAATGACAGGTACATCCATCTGTTGGAAAGGTCAACAAATGACAAATGTGGTTGACAGATATATCAGGCCGTGGAAGATGCAAACAAGTTCAACAACAAAAGAAAAACGCAAACGACAACCGGCTTGAAAGCCGATGACCAGTAACGATATTATAGACCAATACATCCGACATTAGATAAGTCAACCAAGAACAAGTGTTGAAGACAGACACATTCAGCTCTAGGTGATGTCAAAAAGGCTATAACTGAAAAAAGCAAAAAATGCGTGAGTGTTTTAAACTATGTGAAATCTAGAATTCCTGGCTGAAGACAAAAGATTCTCGCTGGCTTCCGACGGCCTCTTTGTGTGCGCAACACTCCCTGGCTACCCTCCTGCTCCATCTTCATCGACGAAGAATAAAAATATAAGGTTATACGTGCTCGTTGGCTGTCAAGATGATCGTTCTTTCAACGAAAGTATATGACACATGCGTCGTAAAGCGATTACCGCATTAAAGTTTTTCTATTTATTTATTTATTTATTTTGGTTAAAATCTAGTATTAGTTTTTTAAAAGATTTCGGTAACGATAAGAATATTCTCATAAAACTGAATTAATTATAAGGAACAACTGATTATTACATGTTTATAAAACTTCAATATTATAGTTTATATGAACTTGTTTTAATTAGTGTTTGTAAAATTATACAGAATCAAATATGAAAAATGCCCGGTTATTTATATAGGTATATAAATATAAGAGTTTAAATCAGAAGTTTCAAAATGTATAATATAATCTTGAATCGAGAGTATATTCTAATTAAGCATTTTGGTTTGATTTTTAGTCGAGTTTACTACTCGCAATGACTCTTGCCGCCCACCAGATATTGTATCAGTTACATCATGTGAAAACAACTACAAAGGTAGATTACAATAATATGCAGGTAAATATAAAAAGAATTAAATAATTATAGCTTCTCATCATTTTCTTTATAGACATGCATTTGCTGTTGTCCAGAGAGCCACTTATATAAAAGTTGTCAAAATGTTTTGTCTATCCGAGCGCTTTAGGCTATACTTTTAGCCGTTTTCGAGGATGCATATAATATTTCGTGTAACAATGTATGTGGTGTTATATGTGATGTTGTGTAGTGTATGTTATGTACTAAACACGGTAACAATTTTGTTAGCGTTTTCGTAGTTGATATTGAGTGTTGTTTTTTGTTTTTATCAATAAAGCCTCCATTATTTTCAGTATTTTCTTTTGCATGCGGGTGACACTATGATATTGTATTAACTATTTGACAACACAATTTGGTTGGTTTACGTTTGTGTTTAGAATCATAAGTTCACAGGAACAATTGCAAAAACTTAACCATCACATCTTGCCTGTCATATAAAGAGAATTTATATATATAATCGGTGTTACTAAAATAATGTTCAATGATATATAACAGCATTAATAAATAAAACAGTGCTCAATGTACTATAAAATTATGAATAAATAAAACGGTGCTCTATATAACATCCAGTATTGATAAATATACATAGTATCTTACAAAATCACGACTCGATGTTCATGCACTATCCAGTCATTATTTGCGATAGTGCTTTTTCTTGAATATTTTTGTGTTGGTACAAGTGTTTACTTTTCTGGACATAAATAATATAAAATTATCCAAGAGTTCTGTATATTTCAACTTTTTCAGCTATTTATCTAGCCATTGTCTTGAGTAACGTTTGTGTATTAGTAGCTCTATGTGAAACTTTTATGTTACATGCTAAGATAGAAGTCATAAAAAATATTTTGTTAGAATACAGCTATGCATTTCGGAGAAATAAACAATCGCAAAAGCAACATTTTCCATTCATTTTTGCCGCAAACTTAAGGTCAATTGAACGTTTTATTACTTCAGATCTTGATCTACCACTGACGCAATTTTGTTTGATTTTGAATAAGGCGTCTCGGTAAAATGCAGAAAGTGCGCAATAGACCACCCGAAAATATGTTTGTTCTTGATTTTTGACAAACCCTTTACATTGATAAAAAATGTATACATCAAAGTTTGATCCTTAGTCTACAAGTTACCTGATTTTGGTTGAATTTGCATAAAGCTCCTTGAAGGGGAAGTGTTCTTAATTTTTAAGGGTTTTGGTGATTTTTACCGTGTACTGTAAATCTTTTATTTTTAGCTGAATGTGTGAGGAATTATTTTGTAAATCTCTGAAATTATGTGAATGTTTTATTTTCTGATCCCGGTCAGAAATTTGTGGTTATATCGGTATTGTTATTTATCGTTGGATTATTTTTTTATTATTAGGTCTTACATTATTTTTAATCTGTTTTATATCCTGAATCATCTAAAGCCAAATTGCCATCTTCAAACTTAATTTGAATTTTGAAAGAAGACCGAAATTGATATTCTACGCCAATCAATATCCAAACTTAATAATGAATAAATAAAAACAGTCCATTCATATTTGAGAGACATAAAGTAAGGAGGCTTAAGATTGCTCTCCTCGCAACAACTATAACAGTATAATATCAACAAACCTTCAGCTGCTGCAAAAGAATTAAAATCAATTCTATATCGAGCCGGCAACGTTAACTTAGACGTAATTTTGGAAAAAAAAAGTCATTGCCTTAAAATCTTACAACACATTATCGAGGACAAATGTAAATTTTCAGAATTAAACTAAAACACCCGGGAGACTCATAAACCATACATTAACAAACTGATCACTTCAAACTATTCCAACGTAGGCTATTTGACAATCAACTGAGTCTACCAACAATTATACCTATACAGAAAGCTAAAAATACATACAACCGGACACCAAAACGACACATCATTTCACAGATCACAGCATCTCTTTATAAGTTGAAAAATTTCTTACCAGTATCATTATCTCATACCTAGCTACCTGTCATAGCATCAAATCTTGTCACGTTTCTTCAAATTCTAAAAAACTATTCAACCAAACCAATTTATTTTAGTGTCACTCAAAGTTGAATATTTAATTATGAACTTACCTGTCGATCAAACCATCGACATAATACAGTAGAAATAATTCCATTCCATCTCTGTCCATGAAACCAAATATCCTCAGAAAACGATTGCATGCCAACACAACTAAATTCCCTATCTTTCTTCATAATGCCAAACAATCATATAGTGTTACTATGTGAAATCTCTTCTGCCTGTGTTTCTTCACTTTAAAAAAGTTGCTAAACCCAAAATATATGTCCACTACGTAGACGATATTTTTAATTAAGCGAACATAAAACAAGAAATTTTTAATCCTCAAACCAATAGAAAAAAAATCTCTGTCCTTACCTATGAACGTAGTCAGAAGAATAAACTCACATAAGTAGATGTTCTTGTAAAATTCAGCAATAATACTTCCTCACTTCTTCTTCTATGCGCCATGTCCTTTCAGGACGTAGGCGATCATGGCTTTTGTAGTCTCCCTATCCCTGGTGGCTCTTAGTATAACTTATCCTGTTACACCATGCAACCTCCGTTCCGTCATCCACCTGATCAGGTCCTTCAAATATGTTATCCGTTGTTTTACCTTGTATCGTTCTTTATCTATCTGGCCTGTTAGTATCAGATTCTCCAAACCATCCTTCCTCATTGCATGCCCCAGAAATTTCAGCTGTATCTTCTTGATGCTCAGTATTAATTTCCTTTTTGTCTCCATCATTTCCAGAACCTCATCATTGCTTACATGCTCGATCTATGATATTCGTAGCATCCTTCTGTAGAAACGCATTTCAGTTGCTTAAGTTTTTCCTTCATCTTTGAAGATATTTTCCAGCATTCACAGCCATACTGAAGAACTGAAATTACATAACAATCCAATAGACTCATTTTGTTTCTAGCGACATTGTCCTGTTTCTTAATACTTTACTCAACTTCTGGAATGCTTCCTTCGCTATACCAATTCGTCTTCAGATCCCTGTGTTGCACTTTAAACTAAAAATCCAATAATCGAAATCCTTGCCAACTTAATTTTAACAATAATTATTCTTTATGAGTTTGGTTTAATAAGGGAGACAGTTAATTAATCCGCATTTGAACACATAAAAATGTTTCTTTATAGATTTGTTTTTGGGAGTGCTTTGTTGCTTTCCTAATATCATGAATAGATTGTGATTAAAGATATTATTAAACATGTATACAAGGCAATGATTAGTCACAGTCTGCTCAATATTTTAACAAATATTTAAGTTATGTGTGTTGTGTGGTGATTTGAATATATATACTGGTCAAAAGGGCATTATTGTTAGTAAGGTTATGTATTTCCAGTTTTTTATAATAACGGTTACTGGATAGACATAAACTCTCAATCACACCCACCCACCCACAAACACACAACTATATATATATATATATATATATATATATATATAAAATACCAAGTGGTTATAATAGAATATAGATTAAGTTATAAGAACACAGAACTGGATTATATAAACCGTATATAAAATATTTACACAACAAGAGATAGGTAAATAACGAATCAAATTATCCCGTATTTTCTTAAGCATTTAGATAGATACGCGCAATATAGATTAATACCACAATTTGCTCCACTATAATTTAATCTACCACAATTTACTCTAACGCAGCTAAGAAAACTAATTACTGACTGAGAACGGGCTTCCAATTCAGCAACGAGTTCGACATCCTGGGTCATGAAGTAGCTTCAGAAAATACCTATGTCTTATAATAAGTCTCTACACCATGTAAAAAAGCTGGTGAACGCAATCATGTCTGTCAAACAATTTCTGCAACCACATCACCCCTTATATCTGGCAATCTAAATCCCACTTCATTGTTATATTTTGAGAACAGTTGTGCGAGAGACCAACTAAAGTCCTTGTCGCGCCAATGAATTCAAGGAAGAAAGCATTCACAAAATTAAACAAGGAAACCTTTCGGAAAATAGACAGGAGATTACAAAGTCATCTGAAATCATTTTTTGTATTTCAAGATATTTTTGTGAAATTTTGGTAAATATATGTTAAAATGAGGTTTCAGTGTCATTTGAAGATAGTTGTAATGCCGAAAATTTATCAAATATATATTCTCTCTCTCGACAGTGATATTATATATATATAAATATTCATTTTAGTCAGACTATTCTTTAAAATTGAAGATAATCTCAAATATAATCTTTAAGTTACTACATTGAGACTTATATGTAAATTCTATACCGCATCCTTAATTGAATAGCGTATGATAATTTATACCTGTGTAGTTTAAAACGTTATATCTACCACATTTTATCTCATTCAGCTCCAGTAATACATCGTATAAAATTAAGCCTAATTGTTTCTACACAACGCTGTGACATGACAAATTTGCCAATATGGTACACAACATTGAATTTATATAAAAGAAAATGATAATTATCTATAAAATTTTCTTGTTTTTCTTCAAGATTCCTCATTATTTTCATGTAATTCATTAAACCATTCGATATTTTCTTCTAAATGATTCGTTAACCTAATGATGTGAGACTTTATTGAAATAATTGACAATTATCAGAAAGTCAGCAAGTCGTTTTAAATAATCTATGACTCTCTCTTCTGCATCAATCCGAAACTTTCATTATCTAAAACGTCACGTTCATTATTCACAATCTAGTGCATGCTTGAAAATCCAAGTATTTGTCAAGATACCCAATTTCTAAATAATTTTGTCAGTATTTTCGGGTCTTTTCTAATCGTTCAAATATGTTGGTTATAATCTTCAGTCTTCTACAATCAATATTACTCAGTTAAATAGGTTATATTTTATGTTCAAATCAAATGTCATTTTATTACAAAAAAAAAAAAAGATATTGATTTTTGTTTGGGATCGCTGTTTGCCCTGAGCAGGTATCTTAATAGGTAATAACACCCCGAGTCAAGGTGAATCTGGGAACAAAAACAGCAGTTAACTGGTAGCTCAACGGTACTCAAAGATGAGAAGTCTTAATGTAAGTATTTTTTTTCTGATTTTATTATGTAAACCTGAAGGTTTTTTATGGTTTTACCCACAGCTAATAATAAATATACTAAAACTTAAGGCGTTACTTATTGTGGAAGAATGAACATTATTAAGGATAGTGAATAATCAAAGAAAAAGTATCAATTATATTTATATTTTCGAAGATTAAAATTGCCTTAGAAATAAGAACCCGGAAGAGAGTTTCACAGGTGAGAAGTGCGAGAGAGAAAAAAAAACTAACGTTATCATAGAAATTATTGTTACATTTATATTTTTTTGTATCTCTAAAATCACTAGCCCAGCGTTGCTCGGGTGTAATAAAAGCTTTAAAACTAATCCATGGTACTGGAGCTTAGACTCAGCATAAAGAATATTTGTGTGAATTTTGGTGGTAATCGGATGAAAATTATGGATTTGTATAAAGGACATACAGATAGATAAAGAGAAACACACACACAAACATCTTGCCTTATATATATATATATGTATATATCATCGATTTTTTGCATTATTGTAAGGATTGCAACCTTGAAACTGCTGAATATCGTTTCTTATGTCTTTGTCTATGAGTGCATCAAATATGATTAAAATCGGACCACTCTTTCTATAACCCGATTTTTTTTTTTATAGATTTTCGATATTTATCGGGGGTACCTTGACACAAATCCTAGCTAAGAAAACTCGCAGACGCTTATAGTACAACTGTGTAAATTTTCAAGAAAATCGGTTCAGCCGTTTCGGAGTGTATAGTTAACGGGTACACACACCAACACAGACAAGGTTCCATTTATAAATAAGTTTACATATAAGCTTGCTGCTAATCTTATACTGCGCATAAATTCAGTCTACATACTGTAGGAGAAAGATCAAGTCTTTAAAATAAATTTCATACTAACCCACCAATATCTGTCAATATTTCTGAGATGAGGTACTATTTACAGTATTTACATTCCACGGACTATTGTTTTCATCTTTGTTGCCATTTGTACGACGTTTCGTACAAATGGCAAAACCGATGAGGACACTAGTCCGAATAATGTAAATACTGTAACCCAGCAATATTTACAATGTTTAGACTATTTTGATTCTAATACCTCAGTTTAAATGTAAAAAAAAAAATTAAATTTTATTTAATTTTTTATATCTTTTTTGTTAGCGTAATATGTTATTATTCAAATCGAAAGTCTAATTGCTTTGTGTGTTGTATTTTATTTTTATAATCGTTTCACCCTAAGCGAGGTATTTTTTATTTTATTTTATTTTTTTTTAATCATATCACCCTGAGCAAGGCGGTAACACCACTGATGTGCAGGGGGCTACGTAAGAGTGAAAAGATTGGAAAAGAGAAAGCCGGAAACCACATCCTAAACAGGAAACAAGGGATGAGCCTCTTCACCCGTTCAATAGACGTGGGTGGAGTGTGAACCGGGCGATAGTTTAGTCTATCTACTCCAATTGAAAAAAAAAGAGGAAAAGAATGGAAAAGAGTAAAAGATTGGAAAAGAGAAAGCCGGAAACTACATCCTAAACAGGAAACAAGGGATGAGCCTCTTCACCCGTTCAATAGACGTGGGTGGAGTGTGAACCGGGAATTTCTCCACATCCTTGATAATGTGTGAAGTAGCGCATGCGTCAACCATTAGTTCTTTGAGTATAGTAGTCGTTTACTTTGAAGGCAAATGTGCTTTCTCTCATAGTGTCTCGTATAACGGTATGATTCCCTATTGTGGGTGCTGCCACTAATGCGCCCGGGGGTACAGAGGAGGAAAGCGAAAGATGACATGAGAGGAAAGCGAAGAGAATGAGGAAACGGTTACAGGGGAAGTCAGAGAATGGTTAATAGAAGGATGGGGATGATGCTTTGGAGAATATTGCGTGAAAGTAGAGTGAAAACAGGCAAGATACATAGGGTGTTATGGAAAGGAGAAGATATGGACTGGAATCAATGTGATAAAAGACGAGAATTGACGTTGCATTTCAACTCTTGGAGATTGTAGTTATCAGGGAAGCAATTATACGGAAAGAATTTCCACCTGCGGGAAGTGGGAGAAATGAAGCTACTAAAGTAGAAAATATGGCTGCATTTGTTTTGTTTTTTATTGTAAACGGGTGGAACCTTGATGCAAGTCTGGTTGCTCGAGTAAATTATTTAGAAAGGACACCAAGAAGTTCAGCTCGTCGGATCAGAAGCAGTCAAAATATTTGAAGAATAGACAGGGGAAGCAACACCTAGTCGGTGAGAAAGTTACTGGAGTCGTGCCGACAGGTTGGGGCCTATTAAATTGCAGATTCTGGGCTGGATCTTGTTGATGACCCAGAGATGAATAGCGAGGACGCCCGATAAGTTATGACAACAGTATTCAATACATTGGAAGAAGATTGATTTGTATTTGTGTAAGATGAATAATTTCCTGGCCAGACCCTGATTCAAATTTCCTAGTAGTAGATTTAGCCATTGATTTTATTTAGTCGTTCTACTTAAGGTAGGCTGAGATGTTGAGTCGGAAGGCGCATTATATTGGTTTCGAGAAGTATAGTTCTGCTGATGGGGGCCAGGGGGGACATTCTATGGTTGTTAACGGATAGCAAATTCGTTTTGGAAGCATTAAAATTTGTAGCCATTTCTTTCCCCAGTCCATCACATATTGGATGTCCCTGTAAAGATCAGCATCCAGGTTATCTTTCTCGCCTTGGCAGATGAGGCGCGAGTAAATTGTGGTGTCGTCAGCATAAATGCCTACGTGGGATTTGTACCATATAAGAGATCGTTAATGAAGATCATAAAAGGTGTCGGACCTGTCATAGGGACCTTGGACTCACTCGTGTTCGTGAGATATTTAGGGGAGGCAAGCCCGTTCAAATCAACCTTCTATACGCAATTCGATAGGAGCTAAACAAAGCTTAGATATGACACACAGCCTATAGTATGAAGCACCTAGCCCAGAATAAACTCATTACTCAGTCGTAATTCATCTATCGAAAAAATCTTGATAACCGTTACACCAAATCGAAAAATTCAATTTTATCTGGGATAATAAAGTTAGAATCCTAAAAGAGAATCGGATATTGTAACGAACGTAATATCTAAGAACACAACGTTGTAAATATCGATGAATTCTGGAAAAAGATCACTAGTTACTCCGGAAAGAAACTGAATGGAATTGCAGAAGAATATAATGATCGGCATATACTAGCCTATCCACTGATACTTTCAGATGTCTTACACTGCAGTTTTCTTTCTTGTCCAATATTTTCACTAAATTCTACCAGAGATGGCGACCATCACTTGAACACTTTACATTATCTGACATACACGATTCTCTTAACTCATGCTTCACTAAGACTTTTCGATTTTTCTTAAGCCTTTTCTTCAGAGTATGGCTTAATTTAATGCCATATTCTTTGTTACAACTGCAAGTATTTGAGTACACGCAATTCTTGGTCATGTTTTTTACATGCTCGGTTTTACAGGTCAGATTTCTTCGTAGAGAAAAATAGTCTGAATAGTTTCTTAATTTTGTTTGAATCGTGAAGCTCATTAATCCTTTCGTAAGATATATTAATTCTGTGGCAATTATCTTGTCTTCCTCGTTGATCCTTCTATTCCCACTTGAAGACACTAATGTTATGTTTGTGAACATTATGAGAGAAGATTTGGAGCAGCTGAAATAGATATAATCCTACAGCGAAGAGGATCAAACGAGAAACACAAAATGAAGGCTAAATCTGTAAAAGTTTGGAAAAATATAACCAAGAATATTAGGAAAGTCTTAACAAAATATAAATATGGAAATCCACAGGAAATGGAAGATATCAAATTTTCTTGTTTATCACCTGTCATTTACCGAGAAAACTCTAATGTAATTCGAGAATAAATTATTGAACGTATTAGCTATCTCTTACCATGGGTAAATGAACCAGATAACCCAAAAGGTTTCACGCCAAATAATGTCAGTCAACCATAAATAAATTGATCACTCTTTTCAAAATAGCTGTACTCTTTACTTGATGTCAACAAACTTCTTCCTCGGGAACAGAAAGGATATTGAAGAGATTCATATGGTTGAAAAAGACCAACTACTGATAATATGATCCTGGAAAAATGCAGGACAATAGCTACACATCTTTGTACAGCATGGACATAATAACACAAAGAATTTGAGAATGTGCGATTCTCTTGGAGACTTTTGGTAATGTACCTTCGCGGAAATGAAAATTTCATTAAAAATAGAATGAAACTCTGGAGAATCATATTATACCAAAATTACCTTAAATGTACTAATATTTCTTATTTTTTGAATATTTGACAAAGAATCTATCAAAGAGACTTTCTGCGGCCACTTTTTGTTCTTCATCCCCTTTTGCACAAAATGAACAGTAATAACAATGAATAAAATGGTCAAAAATAGTGCTTAATCCTCTATTCTATTCGAATCTTTGTTAAAGTTTGTAATAAGTTTGAGTGTGTCCTTAATAATGTAAAATGATTCAGCTAATGGCTGTGTCGATATTTGATTAGATAAATGTCCAAGTAAAAGCTTCAAGAAAGGGAGAATAGAACACAATATATGTGTGGAATTTATAAAAAGGTTTAAGGAATAGGAGTAATATCTAGGAGTAGATAGGATAGAGCATACTAAAATGAATTAGAAAATAAAATAATACTACAGCCGCGTACTTTAAGTTAAATACAGAGTTTCATTCAGAAAACTGGATGTAAAAACTTTAGCTGTAACGACGGTGAAATACAGTTTCACTACCATCAATTGAGCCGTAGCTCACATTAAGAAAATGCATATCGTAATGAAAGCAGTTTCTTTGTGCACTTGCAGGCATAATCCTAAGTTTGATTTTGATCACAAACTTGTGTACAGATCTGATGGAGGCAGAAGATTAGTTCAACTAGTACTTTCTAACAATTCTTCAAAGATACCTGAAAACTGCAGAATATTGGGTATTGAGCTATGTGGAAAACATGAAAGAAGTAACAAACATTATTCAACAATAACGGAATACAATATATTAAAGAATTTCAGTGAAGGAAAAATGAGCAAATAAGCCTTAATACACCTACTCTGACAGAAGATAACCTAAAAACAAGGCAAAAGCAGATGTCATGTACTAAATGCAAAAACGATGCCACGATAAGTGCTTTAGGGATCAATAATATGTCAATACAAAATAAGCTGATGTAAACTAACCCCAGAACCATCAGTGGTTACGTAGTACATAGTTGAAAGCTGTAACCAATGATTTTATTGTTGCTTGACATGACCATAGCTTGCTAACCATAATTTATCAAGTATGCATACTGAATGGCGGGCTTTATTTACTCTCAAATGTATGATTTATTAGGTTCTTTTATTTTTATGCTGTGGAAAATATTATGGTGTATAGGATACAAACGTTATATCATCCAACAATTAACTAAAATGCAAAAAGTAAAATTGCACCCCCACAAAATCGGATCAGAACGACCGAATATTTTAGAAAAACCAGACCAAGGAAAATTTCACAAACTGGTGTAAAAATTAAGATGCTGAATTCTGATTGGAGAGAAAATGGTAAATTGAACTATAACCCCGGTCAAATTTTCTTAACACCTAACAAATGGGTGTGTGGCTGTATCCGATCACGTGACCTGATCTAAGTACTTATGCACGACTTTTGACCGGTCAAAGGCAGTCCGATGGGAGCATGAATCTGATAAGACCTTGTCACAATGTAAGGTAGAGATTTCAAACAATGAAATTGACATGTCTCGTCGACATACATTCGTTCTTCCTCTCCTTCCTATTTTCCTTTCTTTGTCTTCACTCACACGAAATCAACGAAAACCAACAATAAGACATCTTCAACTTACTCCTAAAAACTAACGCCCGATAAATACTATTTTTCTATCTTGCTTCACTTTCTCGCCGGTCATAAATTTAGAAGGAACACATACTTTATTAGTAACCTGTTAATCTTTTTACATACATATATTCTGCTACTTACTAATATTTCTCTGGAACATTTAAATCGGTATATTTTCTCTTTGAACGTGTAACTCATACAAATTAAATACGTACATTTTCTATTTCAATATATATATATATTCCTTCAACCTTCTGATATTTCAAACTGTGGTTATTTGGGTTGTGTTTGGCACAATCCAAATTGGATAAAGATCATCGATGCACCCTACAATTGCCCGAAACATCTAAACATAGGTCACTGATTGTTAACCTGAAGAAAATCAATATGAAGCAGAAATCGAAGATAACATCACCACCACGAGCTAACAAAATAATAAATATTTTAGTAATTTCTAAATATCGATGAATTGGGATGATCAAAAGTAATGGTAGCGATTAATCCGTATCGATAAATAAGTTTCAATATTCAAGAATATTCTGAATTTTGTACACGGAGCAAATGAAAAAAATTATCGAAGGTTTAAACAAATTCTCAAAACTGAAGGTTAAAGATTAAAAAAAAATATTAAAATTACTTTCAAATTAGAATTATGCTTAATTTTCATTCGCTGCATAAAATTCCATTTTATATTTTTATATTTACATTTTTAAAAAAGTTTTAAAATCAATGAAAATTGATAGTAAAATAAAAGAACAAATTATAATTCAAGTAAATTACCGCAGGAATTTATTCTTTTTAAAAACTTTTTGATGATTTATTGAAAACAACTTATGAAAAAATATAAAAATATTGTAGATTAAATGCAAATGGTGAGACCTTGCAAAACACGACGCATCATCAGAAATTCCATTCCAAAAAAAATTTGAAAACAAAAAAAATGCTCATTTTTTAAACATTTTTAAAAGTGACTTTCAGATTCATTATATTTTAAGTAAAAAACGGAGGTTTGGATTATGAATAGATAATATTACAAATTTACATTATTCGGACTTTTGTCCTCATCATTGTTCTCCTTTCTATGACGTTTCGGCCGTTGTATGCTTCGGCCTTTTTTAAGCGCTAAGAATTTCGAACCGAACCCTTTACTACGATCACTGGACTATATCATTCTCATTCCTTGTGCGAAGCTATTTCTGCTTGTCAGTTTTTAATTTCGTATATTTATTCAAATTCTGAATATGTGCGAATCTGATCTGTGTCTTTTCGGGAATGTTTATGCAACGAATGTATTATAATAATTTCACCCCAATCAAGTCAATAACATCACTAAAATGCATAGGGTTAGTATGTATTAGAGAATATGATAAAAAGTGTTAAGGAGAAATAACAATAAAAAACAAGACTTGAGGTGACAGAAGATAACGGATATTATTATATATAAATTCTAGATGAGCAAAGATGACTGGGAAGAAAAATGTCAAAGGAGACTTCCACAACCAAAAAATGGTTAAATCTAGCCTTTTCATCTGTAAAATGATGACTTTTTCGGGATCTAATACAGAAATTTACGTCATAAATTCTAGCTAGATATTATTAAAACAATTACCATAAAATTATTCACTGAAAACATTTCCCAATGCATTCAAAAAGTTCAGTGTAATTAATATAATTCAGTAAAAATAGATGTACAACCATGTCTTCAAGAATTAACAAGGATTCTCTATTTAATGTTACTGATAAATTTACCATTCTGGAATGAGACCTATATCAGGAAATAAAGTGGCCAAATTACATGTCACTTTCAAGTTTTGTTAATGTAATTTTGAATACATGCGTCGTTATTATTGTAATTCAAAGGAACAACGCACATTTAATAAACTATTTCTTTACTTGAAATGGTGTATATATATATATATGGGCGCGTGGTCTATAAGTTAGAACGTTTGTTTTCTGACGAATATAACCGTAGTCGATTTGTCAGGAAGGCGACTTCTTGATGTTATCGATCTGGAAATGAGGCGGTCCTAGCGTGCGGCATATTTCAAAAGTGCTTGAAAGCATACCATGTGTTGACCCAAACCTTATCAGTGAAATGGAGTAGAGGGCTCCTGTTGGTGAGTCGTCGATATTTGTGCTAGCTCAATGCCACAAGTGATCGTCACCTACTGTTTGAGCGCCCTGTCCTTGTTCAGACTGTTGTTCACGTTAAATAACGCGTTCTCCCCCAGAAACTGTAACTAAGGTTCGCTCAGCATAGTTGCAGTATAAACCACAGGTGGGCTCTGTGCGTGTTGAACAAACACAAGATTGCCTGATCAGGCTTCTCTTATGGTGATTAGCTATACGCCCTGGTAGACGGGTATACTCGAATACGAGTGGTCAGCTATTACACACACACACACACACACTCATTATATATATATATATATATATATATATATATATATATGTATACAATAAATAACTTTCCATTTTACCGTTATGTATGAATTTGAAATAAATCGAATTCCAGTAATCTAAAAACTATGAAAATGACTAATCAAGAAAACATCATTTCATTTGGAGATTTCATCAATACTTTTTGCAGCTGTGGTTGTCTTAGGGGCTGAAAATGTTTATGTTAACTCGTATTGTTCGAAAGTGGACCAAATCCGTTGGGTCTAAACGCGTTTTTTATAATTTTTTGGAAGCATTATAGGAAAATTTACCTGTCTTTGCCTTTTCCTAAAAATCAAATTGACTGTTTTTATTGCTCCCAGCAAGAAAATTATGTTAACATTCAATGATGTTCTGATTGAAAGTGAATGGGAGAAAGATATCCGTTTCAAATATTCGTTCGCTTCTTCTTAGCAGTGTCAGACGACTTACCAGGAAATAACTCCTATTCTCTTTAACATATAATAATCAAATTTCTAGTTCAGTGTCGTATAAAAAGACTACCAAAATCAATACACTTATTGTGATAAATGAAATCGCTCCTTCATTTTCTGATATTGTTAAATTTATGACATATGAAAATTCACAAATCTGAACTTGAAGCCTTATATCAATCATATTTTTAGGGACGAACTTTCATTTCATTTTAATAACCGATTTAGTTTTTTTCTAAATCACTATAATTTTTTTTTTTGTACAATTTTTACTACGTTGGTGTTATTTCTGAATATCGGATAAAAGGACGTTTGTATACAGGCTTTAGGTGGTTATAATTACAGCATTCCCAACGAAAATGTTTGATGGTTAAGTATGTATCTAAATCTAAACTTATTTATAAAAAGAAATTTGTGTGTGTGTATCCGTTACCTATAGACTGCGAAACGGCTGAACTGATTTTCTTGAAAAATTACACAGTTGTTGTAAAAGCATCTGCGAGTGTTCTTAGCTAGGATTTGTGTAGAGGTACCCCCGATAAATATTGAAAATCGATAATTGAAAAACCGGGTTATAGAAGGAGTGGTCCGGAATTAATCAAATTTGATACACTCGTAGACAAAGACATAAGAAACGATATTCAGAAGTTTCAAGGTTGCAGTTCTTAAAATAGTGCAGAAAATCAATTATATATATATAAGGCAAGATGTTTGTGTGTGTGTGTTTGTTTATCTGCCTGTATGTCTGTATTTTTTCAGCCCTTTTATTTTAGTTTTTCTTCGGGTTTGTCACTAAGTAGATATACTCGCAGTTCTTAGTCTAATCCATGATACCATTTACTCAGAGGACTTATTTAGCCTTCAAAATTTAGTTTACGACGAAAAAACTGATTTGATATCGGGTGTAATGAAAGCTTTAAAACTAATACATGTTACTGGAGCTCAGACTCTTTTGGGGTTGGCACGAAAGACTAAAAAGCAATAGTTGTTTCCAGTTAAAGCGAAACCGTAGACTGAAAGAAAAATGAATGTAAGTCAAATTTTGATTTCCTGGTATCGATATCAAATATGTTTTTTCGTCGTAAAGTAAATTTTGAAGGATAAATAAGTCCTCTGAGTAAATGGTATCATGGCTGAGACTAAGAACTACAATTATATCTACTTAGAGCCAAACCCGAAGCAAAAAAACTAAAATAAAAGGGCTGAAAAATACATACAGGCAGATAAACACACACACGAACCTCTTGCCTTATATATATATATATATAGCCAATTATGTGCATTATTGTAAGAATATGGATTTTCGATATTTATCGAGGCTCCCTCGACACAAACTCTAGCTGAGAACACTTGCAGACGCTTATAGTACAACTGTGTAAATTTTCAAGAAAATCTGTTCAGCCGTTTCGGAATCTATAGGTAACGGACACGCACAAAGTTCCATTTATAAATAAGCTTAGATTAATGACGGAATTAATTATTTTTACTGTATATTATGTCTGAGGCTAAATGAATATTTTTAGTGATAAAGCCTTACTAATTATCGGAAATTTTGGGAGAAAAGCTGGATTAATACATTTCCCAAGTTTATTTACTCTTGAGTATTGCGAACTCAGCTGGAATTAGAACTGGGCTTTTCGATTTCGAGATATTATCCATTACATAATCCGAACATGTAAGATTATATCACCTGGTATTCTAAAGCAGTAGTTACTAAACAGATTCAACGTTGCTTAACCTTATTCATTGTACGCTGCTGTAACGGGATGTGACTGCTAGACATTTCAATTATCTTTTTATAATTTTAATTTAAGCATTATTTTTCAATTCCAGTTGAACACTTTGCATTCACTTACGCACTTGTACCATTGGGAAAGGTATTAATCCGTCCCTTCCCTCAAGTTATGGGTTAAATAACTGAAGTCTGTTGTCCATGCGATCTGTGGCAGTCGTCTGCACCGATTGTTTGTTATCAGCATTTCCAAAAAGTGTGGATGTTGCTACACAAGCCTTCACCACTTTAAACAATTCTTTGTGTGGTAGTCTGTGTTAGACGCTCATACGTTGAAATCTACGAGAGAGTCCATAATATATATATATATATATATATATATATATATATAAAATGTGTGTGTGTATATAATTTGCTTAAGTGCACGAAACATGTAGCAACTCATGATCAATAAAAATGAGCAGTCCTCTGTTTCTCTCTCCGCCTATGTATGTCATTGCACCTGCTTTCTCAGCTTTCTATTGTTCCTTTCTAACTAGCTTGTACTCCTCACTCTTTTCTAATTAATCTTTTTACATTTATGTAACCCCCTGCACATCAGTGGCGTTTCTGCCTTGCTCGGGGTGAAATGATTAAAAAAAAAAAAAAAGAAAAAAAAGTGTGGCAATAACTGCTACTACATCCACATTTGTGATAAGTTATATTTTTTAATTAGTATCACACTATACAAATCACTGAAGCAACTAACATAAGACACAGTGAGTTAGAGAATGTGAAGAAACTAGAAAAATGAATATTAGTAATGAGCGAGAAGGAAGAATATTTAGAAGGATAATAGATAGCTATGTTCATTGCATATGAATTTTTGAAGATTAAAGTTGTTTAAAAAGCATGGAGTAAGAAAGGAGTTTTACAGCGAGAAATGCGAAAATAGTAACTGATAGCATATAATTGACTTTTTTGCCATCTTAACTGTAAATTGTTTACATATGTTAAATAGCACCTTTAACACCGTTGAAAGTTATCACTCTTTTGAATTAATGAGCACTGAAATTATCATTGCGATAGACAGAAGAAAAAAATTCAGTAAATTTATTATAGATCCAAAGATAGATGAATTCCTCCCATTCATTTTAATCTTCTAAAAGGTTTTCGTAATAGGAGTTTCGTATATGCCGGATGACAGAAATATAGGAGTGGAATCAACTTATAGAAGAATTAGTGGTTTTAGTTTAAAGGCATATACTCTGAAATAGATCGCCGTAAATTGTTTCCAAATTAGAGTGGGTCTAACATTGATAGCATACCTATGCTACGTACGGCATATCACGTTGAATACACCGGTTCATCTTTTTCTAGTTATCAAAGAAATAAAATTCAACAAGCATATTTAGGTGTACAAAAGTAATTTGCTGTCACTTGCTGAGAGTAGTTTTTTTTTTTTTGGCTTTTTTGTAATATTTTTTAAAATCAAGACATAAAAGCTACAACAGCAAATAGGAGGGGATGATTTCAGCGGTCATTTACTGATATTCCTAGATCGACGTAATAAAAATGAATAATATTTTGCAAAGACGTAGAGGAATTTAAAAATTTCCCAAATACAACTAATGTCGTTCTGCCAGATGACAGAAATATAGGAGCGGAATCAACTTATAGAAGAATTACAGATTTTAGTTTAAAGCCATATTAAATCCGAGCCGATATCCACTGTACGACAACACATATATATATATATATATATACATATATATATATATATATATATGTTGTCGTACAGTGGATATCGGCTCGGAACGAGAAACCGGGGAGCCGAGTTCGAATTCCAGTTGAATCCATTGTATTCACTTACGCGCAAATACCCTTGGGAAAGGTATTAATCCGTCTCTTCCTTCTAGTTATGGGTTAAATAGCAGGACAGATTGGGTTCTATAGCCTTGGTCATCCATCAGTCTACCGCAGAAAGCAATGGCAACCTACTGCGGGATAATCTTCTGCCCAGTCAGCGTGTATCACGTATAGCACTTAACTGACTGAAACCGATCGCTGTAAACTGTTTCCAAGTTAGAGTGGGTCAAACATTGATACCATACGTATGCTACTTACGGTATATCACGTTGAATACACCGGTTCTCGTTTGATCACTGAAGTTAAGCAACATGAGCATGGTTAGTACTTAGATGGGTGACCGATTGGAAATACCAGGCGCTGTAAGCTTTCAGTAACGGATATGCGTTGTGGTGTAGTGGGTGATGAGTGATGGCTTGGAAGGAGAGATCGGTGAGCCGAGTTCAAATTCCATTTGAATACCCCACATTCACTGAAGGTATTAGTACGTCACTTCCCTCCATTTATGGGCTAAATAATGGGATGGGGCCTGGAGGTAACTCATCTATTGTTAGTTTCACAATAAAAACACCCTTGGTAGCCCTGGCGAAGCATCAAGTATTCAGCTATTTGACAAGATTATGAATTTCGCGACAAATCGTGCCAGGGTTCCAAATGCACAGGGAATACGGGAGGGGTGTAGTGTGTTCTATCTCGGCCAAGGCCACAAAACGACGACGATGTATACTATATGTGAAGAAGTTAAATGTCGAAACATTTTCCCTTTACTAAGAAAATATTATGACGAGGATATTTCTAAAAATATATGAAATAAAATATGCTAAATCATTTTAAATATGGAAAAAACCGATGCATTATGGACAATTGAACATTTACAGAACATATTATTGTCAAAGGAAACAAGAAGAAACTAAAAGTAAATAAGGAATATTAAAACAAGCAAAATAGTAGTAAGAACAGTAATAAAAACTACAGAGGCTGTTGTAGAGAGATAGGATTACCAACATCCTTAAGTGATAGGGTGCATATGATTTGGATGTGAGACTTGAATGATGTTAGTATTCCAGAGATGAGGGTGCTAAAAGGCTTTCGGAAAAAAACCACGCACACACATATTTTCACCTAACTGAGCAGTACTGTTTCGTGATGCCAATTTGAATGTTTTGTGAAAACATTATTGTAATGTCATCAATAGAGTTTTTTCTTAATTTCTCTTTTTATTATTTATCCTTACAATTATTATTATTCCTGATTATTTCATATTATTTTTTATGATTCTCCTTTTTATTTCTGATTATTTTTCTTCTTTTTATTATTATTAATACTATTATTTTTATTATTAATATTTCTTATTTCTTCTGACTATTTCATTATTTTTTATTTCATATATTGTTATATTTTTTAAATTATTTCTTATAATTATTTCTCATTTCTTATTATTTAATATTTCCTTTTCTTCCTAGGATTTCTATTGTGCATGAATATCCTTCTGGGATGTAATCAAAAACCTATATTAAGAAATGGCGACATGACATATTATGCTGATTAGTTTTAGTAAAATTAAACAAAAATCCCGTAAAGTCAAAACCATAAACATAGATAAAAGACTTCGTAATATGAGATCTGTATATGTGAGTAGAATGTTTTGTATTTCTTTAAGGCATGGGCTCCCAGGAATCCCTTCAATATTTCATCATAATCTTTTCTAATCTATCCGTGTGTTACTGATACCGTCATATGCCATGTTTTTGAGGTTTCCATCTGAATATGCTTGTATGTTCATAGATTTTGAAGATCGTCAAATATATTTCACGGTCTTCAGGGATTGTCGCTTTTGTCACAATAATTTGCCTGATTGTCTATAGTTTAATGTTTTTTTTTTTGCACCGCCTATAAAACCTCTAGATAATTTTATATCCGTTTTTGCATTAATTTTCACAAATATATAGGAATTATAAACCCCAGGATATGTCAAATGGCTTTGTTACACTACGTTATATATTAATTTATTCATTTCATATGTTTACGCTTCCTTCAAGCCATTCTTACCAAAGAAAAACATGTTTGAGTTTGCTCGAGCTGTTCGCAGACTATTTTATTAATTTAGTCTATATTTGATTCTGTAGCTGTATCGCTCAAGCAGTGTTATCTTACCTATTTGAGATAATGAAATATTCACTTGACATTTTAAGAGTCAATAATTCTATTTGCATTTTATTAATAATTAAAAACAGATTATATTATTAGAGAAGCTACGTTTCTTATATAAGACTATTTAAACGTGTGGTGTTTTATTTTTCTTATTGTCTTTATATAATCTTTGAACCAGAATTGTTCTCAGTACTACTGAGATGAGGTTTCGTAATTATTTACATTATCCGGGCTGTTGTCCTCATCTGTATTGCTATATTAACAACGTTTAGACCGTTGTGCGGTCCAACCTTCTTCCGATAGCTGGAAGTTTGAACTGAACCGAATGTTCTCGTTCCATGGACAAATGAACTGTGAATAAAATCGTTGGCTAGATTCAGGAATTTGACCCAGAGATTTCAGTTAAAAGTACCTGGCTATAGCAATGTTGAACAAAATTAAGAGACTTAAGTTAAAAGGACATAAGCGAGACATCCGGAAGTGGCATGACTCATGTAACGAGAACAATGAACCACCAATGTTTAAAAAAGTTTTCTCTCTGAGATTCTAATCAGCTGAAGATGGTCGGTGCGTACAACTGTCAAAGCGTAGTGAATATGATTATACAGATGAAAGCAACAAATCTAACAATGTAAATAGTGACAATTTTTTTAATTAAAAATCAAGATCAGTTATAAAGTGAACAAAACAAATTCCATTGATACATTAAATATTTCAATATTCCGTTTGGTCATTTCTGGATATCAATGCTAAACGAGCATTATAATGGCTTGAAAGTACACAACTTAATATCATATAGTGTTGGTCACATGGCTAAGTTTTGTAAGATATATTTTTTGCTAGAGAAAACCTCTGGTGAGAAAACCAGTCACCTTCACCTATTCTTCTGAAGGAAGGTCAATCGTATATATTATCAGATTGAATTTAGCTAAGTAATATGAATACTGGATGTGCTTTGTGGTGCAGTGGATATCGATCGGAGCGCCAAATTGAGGAGCCGAGTTCAAATTCCATTTGAATTCATCGCATTCATTTTCGCACAAATACACTTAAGAAAGATATTAATCCTCTTTTCCCTTCAATTGTGGGTTAAATAAGAAGACAGATTGGGTTCTATAGTCTTGGCTGGCAACCAGTCTACCGCAGAAAGCGATGGCAACCTACTGCAGGATAATTTTCTGTCCAGTCAGTCATGTCTCTTTCAAGACATGATCTCCAAAGTCTGTATAATGCATTGCATTTAACTGAATGACTAAATATAATAGTTGAAAATATGATTAAGGTTACTACTGGACATAAAGTGGGTGATCTGTTTTATAATGATATGAAGTAATAAACTGATCCCCCCACTAGTTACTACATAATAATGTGATACATATCTCCCCCCTCTAGCTGTGAGTCAAATAACAGGACAGAGTGGGTTCTGTAGCCTTGGTCGGAAACCAATCTACCGCAGACAGCAATGGTAACCTACTGCAGGATAATCTTCTGCCCAGTCAGCCATATCTCGAAATGGACATAATTGCCCAAAGCGTGTATCATGTATGGCTATGTATTAACTGACTGACTTGGTCCACAGACCATTCCATTCTTGAGAGCCCAATTATCAAAAACGGTTCTACTTTTACTTTTAACTAAATATGCTTTGTGGTGCAGTGGAAATCAACTTGAAACGAGAGATCGGGGTTCCGAGTTCGAATTCCAGTTGAAATCCTTTCATTCGCTTACGCAGAAATACCCTTGGGGAAGGTATTAACCCGTCTCTTCCGTCCAGTTACGTATTAAATAATAGAACAGATTGAGTTCTATAGCTTTGGCTGGCAACCAGCCTACCGCAGAAAGGAATGGCAAACTACTGCGAAATAATCTTCTGCCCAGTCAGTCATGTCTCTTTCGAGACATGATCGCCCAAAGCGTGTATCACTTAAATGATTCAATAGGAATAATAATAAAGCGGTGAATAGCAAATTTTGTTACCTGTTAATTTTAGATCAATTGTCAGCAAGAGCTTACTTTTTTATTTATTTGCTGTAACCTCGTTTGTTACTTTGGTAACCTAAAAGATTAAATTTTTGGCATCACAAACAAACATATATATATATATATATAGACTTTGGTCGTGTTATATTACTTCAGGTATTCGAAGAATTGTAGTAATAGTTATTACTACAAGGTGTTATTCCTGTATCTTGCTATTTACAAGGTAGTTATTTCCGTTTCTTGCGAATACTACTGTATTAAGAGGTTCTTGGTAATACGGAGTATCCTCTCTTGGGAGTCTTACTGAGCAATCTACTCATGGAATAAATAGTAATATGACATTGTGAACACAAACTTATCCTATTCCGATATAACTAGCACAAATGTTGCTGCTACTCGTAATCCGGATTACGAGTAGCAGCGGATGGGGGGCACAAGGCCAGTTGAAATAGAAAATACGGGCTCTTAAGCTCGGGCAAAATTTTCTTGTCTTAAGTTCTCTGGACTTGACTATACTCTTTGTTGAAATCTTGTCTGGTTTCCTCTTCGCCCGAAATCAGAGTGCCTTAGAAATTCAAAATGAATGAAGAGCTCGCTCGAGATGTCAACCACCTCCGCACAGGGACGGATGTCGGACATATGTACGGCAATGAGCTATTTAAGTAGGAACACTGAACTCTTAAGTTTGGGCAAAAATTCTTGTTTATTTTTTCCAAGATGAGACGACAATATATACACTCCAACGAGCCGGGTGATACTATTACCATGTGGGAAGATGCCTACGGCATATGTGACACAAGGCCAATTAAGATCGGTAACATAATCCTTAGTAGAAGAGCATCTGGGTTCCTCTCCGCCCGAATGCAAAGAATCCAACATAGTGAAACGTCTGAGTGAGTCGGATGATGATATTCATCACCTCCCTAATTGGGAAGAAGCCCGAGTCAAATGCGTTACAATAATATTTAATATGAGTAAATCGAACCCTTAAGCTCGAACAAAAATTCTTGTCTTTATTTTATTTTATTTTTTTTAAGGGAGAGTCTCGTCTTTATCCTCTCAGACCGAAAGCACAGTCTGACGGACTGAACACACAAGCGAGTCGGGATATTTTTCCAGACTTCTCTGTGGTGCTTAATAAAGTTATTATCGTGGAATAATACAATTGTGTAACTACGTTATCTAGCGATCAGCGTTCAAACACATGTGCGTGTCAACACTTCATTCTATATGACGATGTTCCAAAAAAAAAAAATGGATGAGTGTGCAAATGATAGTGACACATATTATGTTTTTATTGCTTTAGTAAATATGTATACTAAATTCCGTGAAGCAGAACTGAATAATATTGTGTTTACAGTTGGACAGGTGGTCAGATTTCAGCTCGAATGGCAGTAATGGCCTAATAGCAATTGTTTTTATTTGAATAAGAATAAAATCCAAAAAAATTACTAGTAATTTGGGAGAAATCATAATTGAAAAATGTGGGTTAATAGAGGACTTTTTTATTTAGTGATATTTGTTTTTGTCATGACACACATAAATAAGACCTGAACGTTTTAACTATGCCAACAGAATATGGCGCCATTTGTGTGTATTGACATTATTAGCATCGGAAGTGATGCAGATCAGAGTGTTATTTATCGTGTGATTAGTGTTGGCTGGATGACTAACAATCAGCCGTGATGAGGATGCAAGTTGACACGAGTATAAAGTACACAATTGACTACAAAAGACAATGAAACATTTTTCCTTAATATGAAAATATACTCTTCATGGTTTGTGTCACGCAAAAAAGAAACAGAAGAATGAATAAATTCATCAATAGACTGATTAAAATAGCGATAGCAATATGGAATTTTAGACGAAGAAATGTTGTCTGTATTAATAGGAATTTTGCGTGACGCCATCTTGACATGCACAATTGTAAAATGTGACATTCAACAGCAGAATATTACAATATAACAATGATCTATAAACATGTTTTAAATAGCTAAATATACAGGTTTAAAAAATCAGCGAAATGAGCACAGATTATTAGCCGAATACTAACATGAGATAAATAGTTTTATTAAATTTATTACAATTTTATACCTATCATACACACACAACTATATGTATATATATATATATATATATATATATTGAAATCATAGGAGGATTTTGAAGCATGTAGATATTTCATCAAGTTTTTATTAGACCTCACCAGAATGAAGAAAGCACTTAACGGCCCTTTCGACCTATATTTGGGACTCATCATCCAATACAAGAATTTAAACCGAGACAGTTGTGTTATTAAGCAGAAGTCATACCAAATGTACCACTGTCACTGGTGATGAAGAGGTAACTAATTGAACTTGATATAGCGCCACTCATTCACATATTTCTAGGAGGAACTAATCCAAGTTTCTTTAATCTTGACTGTGTCTCCCAGAGCCACGTCTACTGAAACCAAGTCGCTCACTCCGGAGCTTTATAACCTGGTTCGAGCAACGATATAAACTGAAATTGTAGGAGGATTTTGAATTAATTAGATAATTTATCAAGTTTTTATTAGACCTCAACAGAATGCAGAAAGCACCGGATGATATATATATATATATATATATATATGTGTGTGTGTGTGTGTTGAGGGATCGTGAACGTTTTCTTTAAAATGCATATTGTTGTTCTTACAGTATATGTTATGATACATTAAGTGACCATAATGGTATTTGCGACGCTACACGTGTTTCGAGTCTAAAGTTGAATATGAAAGTGAATAAACTTGTGACTGTCAAAACTCTTATGTTTCTCATCACGGTTACAAATAGCGTATTCGGTGATCACACAGTCACTAAGTCTCAGAACACAAATGGTATATATCTAGGTATTAGCAGGAAAATAAGCGTCGGTGGCGTTATCTAGAAATTAGTTCCTTTACCTATTATATCTTACGTTAATTTCAGACATCAACATCATTATCATCATCTAATAATTTACTCTGTTTTCTTAACCCTCTATGGCCATTCGTATCATATTTGATACAGTATGAAAACAAGCCTTGAAAGAAATATTTTCCTGAAAAATTTTTTAAGAGAAATATTTTATAAATTTCAAATGAAAGCAGTACTGACTGCTCAGTCAATGAATACCAAATGTTTCCTTATAGGGAAATACTGTATCAAATATGATACGAATGGCCCTAGAGGGTTAAAACATAATGATATACACTATTTACATTGTTCGGACTATTGCCCACAACATTATTGACATTTTTACGGCGTGTTGGCCATAATACACACCGGCCTTCTTCAGATGCTAGGAATTTAAAAACGAACAATCATTGGAGCGTATCATTCTCATTGCTTTCACTCTAGTAGCCATCTCTTTTTAACTTAACTCTTTAATTTTTCTGTTCACCACAGCTGTTGCCAGATATCGAACTCACAACACTTTCGGTCAAAGCACAGGAACTAACCAACATCTATATCCGACGGGACATATCGTTTTTAGGACATTAGTGTACGAAATTCTGGGACTTACAAACCTAATCTCTCAGTAAATATTTTTACCAGATTTCATATTGCAATCTTTGATATTAATGATTACCTGTAGAATATATTTCCTGCAAAATTCAACAACTGAAACTTTTTAAACATGGCAATAATGATAAGGGTCCTAGTCAGAACAATGTAAATAATATAAATAATACCTCCTTTCAAAAATATAGACAAATTATGATAGCCATATACGTATACACGATTGTATATATATATGTATATAGGATTAATGTAGATAAGTTTTTCACTTAACTGTGCAGTGATGCCGTCGTCAATTGTTTAGGCTAAGTTTTCTATCTTATACTGATGAGTGAAGAAAACAACTGTGCGCTTTTGAAATTTTAAATTCTGCCAAATCCTGCTCATTTGAATAACAAAGTTCTCTATATTAATTCTATTAACGCGCTCTCTCTCTCTCTCTCTCTCTACTCAAATATTGGGCACTTTACAATAAAAACTTGCTTGCCAAATAGTTTTAACAATTAACTTAGTGGTCCTAAACATTAACACAAATATATATATATATATATATATATATACTGTAATAGTTGTAACAATGGTTTGTAAATTCATAGTATCACTACACAAACATGTTCGCGTTTCGAAGTAACCTTTTTTTTCTTAGGTGCTTCTCATCGAGTGAGGAAGTTGGAATGAAAATTATCTGGTGAAAAATGGTTTATTTGTGGTGAATATGACCTTTTAACGAAAGTGTGGTTGGGAGCTTATTTTGATTTTTTGGCTGTATTGTAGTCTTAGAGTTAGGGGTTGGAAGAGGTGGCTTCGGTCCAGGTGGATTTGAAATATATTTTTCTTTAGTTGAAGGAGATGTTTTTGGTTTCTTGGAATAAGTCGTTTTCAAACCCAGATAATTTTTCAATTGTAGGTGCATTCTTTTTGCTTTTGAATCCATAAAGTTCCGGGTCCTTGTGTGTCTTGACGTTCTGAAAGAAGAAGAAGGCTTTCCACCTCATCCTTCAAATTAAATCTTTTGTTTTATGGATTAGTTTAACGAAATATTCCCGTTTGTTTGGGTTGGGAATGTTTTTGAGTGAGATTTCGAAATCTGTTTTTTCCATTGTTGGTTGTAGAATGAAAATGAATGTGGATAGTGCTCTACCTGGATGGGAGCTATCGAGCACTCTTTATAAAGTAAATGCATGAAAAGCAGTTTAAATAACTTTGTTACAATATATAGCTCCCAACAAAATCAAAATAAGCTCCCAATCCCACTTTCACTAAAAAATCATTACAATTTTCATTCCAACTCCCTCAGCCAATGAGAAGCACATAAAAAAAATGTGTAGTGATATTATGAGTCTATAAACCATTGTAACAACTATTACAATATAACGCTCTACGTTTGTATCGAGCACTCTTTATAAAAGTAAATGCATGAACAGCAGGTTAAAAAGCCTACGAGTTCCACAACTTTGTTACAATGTGTATATATATATATATATATATATATATATATATATATATATATAAAGAGGAGTCTTTTAATTTGCTTAAACCATTCTGTATGGGTAGGTATTTGAAGGCTATCCCAATGCGTTTAATACCATAAAAAAGGTGTTGGGTTCAAAGGAATAGTCCAACAGCGGATGACGGGAAATTGAGTTCTATATCATTCTGAAGATGGGATTCTGATCTCGAAATATTAGTAAATAATAATAGCCAACACCTTCTTTATACTAAACGCATTGTGATAGCCTTCAAATATCAAAAATAACATTGGTTCTTATTTTAACACATAGTTTTGTGTTTTTGTTGTAAATCTATCTTGAAATATTAATCAGTAAACTTATTCAATATAAACATTGTTGGAGTCTCGCTCAAATGCGTCCCCACATAATAATCAAGGGGGTTCCAGACTGAAGAGTTAGTTAAACAGTTATAAGAGTTGATGTAGTCGGAGAAATTCTGACCGCATTGATTGTGTTACCCTGGTTGTAAAGAATGGTGAAGAGTATTTTTGCCAGTTATAGTTTTTTCTAGGATTGCCCATCTTGATACAGCATTACATCCTCAAGATACTTAATGTAGCCTATTGTGTTGAATGAGGATACGCAAAAATGAATTGAGGCATAACGTCGCCATCACTAGTAATCCCCCTAAGAACCTTCCTAGTCATCATTAGGCTACTCCAACACTTTCTGAAACCTCTGCACTAAATTTCTAAGATTGACACCCCAATTTTGAAATGTTTGTATTGCAGCTTCTGTAACAAAGGAGAATCATTACTTCATGCCGTTTCCAAAATTACTGTCTAAATTAATTGAAATATAATGCTACTTTCCTCGGCCGGGAGCCCAACTGACCATACAATGCTGTAGAGACAAACGCAAACAGCACGCATAGCGAAAATAAAAAATGAAATAGCGACAATGTACTCAGTGCAGCTTTATATATATATATATATATATATATATGTGTGTGTGTGTGTGCTTTCATTTATATTATATACTTTGTTCGCAAAGCAACTATTTAATGACCAAACATAAAATACAGAATTTTCAAAATTAGTCACGCCCAGAATGTTTCAACATTGTCATCTCTTTTCTTTAAATTTCAAATTCTTTATTTTACATTTATACCGATAATCTCTTTCTTTTATAAGATATACTTGAATTCATAGGATATATACATATGCACATACATAACTTTGTATATATATATATATATATATATATATATGCACATACATGACTTTGTATATATATATATATATACACATACACATACATTTTTTATGTATTTACACATATATGTGTGTGCGCGCCTATATATATGTGTGTGTATATATATATATATATATAATGTCTGTGCTATCCCTATAATACTATATACACAGTGTATTGATTTTACTTTCATGTGGTGTCTAGACAGTACTGATCAAGAACACAATAAAAATTTGAAAATAATCGATAATGAAATAAGCTAATGTCAAATGGTAAAATGTAACTTCAATTCTCTGCTAAGAATGATCTGTTGGGAAGTATCTTCTAATGAATAGCGAAACTGATATTTGGATAAAACAACTAATTCTATGAATGATTTACATTAAAGGAAAACGTTTGCTTGTAATTTGGGACAGTAATATTTAAACACTTATTTTATATTCACCCACCTTTATGTTCAACATTATTATTTCATGAAATTTTGTAAATTTGTGTATGGCTGTTTTTTAATTTTCTCATTTATAGGAACGCTTGACTGATTGTGAAATGTAATCTAACCATGAGAAAAACCGCATCAATTAAACATTTTGCTTTTGTTATACTTAAACTTTTACTTAATTCTTTCTAATGTAAACCGCTGATACACTATCATGAAATTTGAAGGATTGTTTTAGTATAATAGATCAAAACAAATTTTCTATTGTTTGAAATTACCGCCATTCTTGGATTATAAAATGACTGAAGGAAAAGCTATTTCTATACTCGTTGTGATGATAAAATTTATCCAACACAAGGTTTCAGATGGAGAGGTTTTGAGGAACATAGAACCATCTCTTATATGAATACTGTTCTAATGTTCACTCTGATGCGGCGTGGTAGTACTTGTTAGGGTCTCATATGTGGGCTAATATTTAGCCCTCAACCTGGAGAAAACACACTATGGAATTTAAGAAATAATTTTTTGTAGCAAAAGTGACATCATTGTTTTTTTTCATAATAAAGAAGAACCAGTATAACATTTTATATCGAAGACTGTAGTATCCACAATACATGTTTGTAAAATAATAGTTGCTATTATGTCATTAACATTATTTTACTGAAGAAATTAATAATGCTTCCAAGAATATTAAATTTTGACATTAAATACCCCATAAGGAGTTGATAAGCAATTGAATAATATATATATATATATATATATATATATATATATATATGTATATTTTCAAAGTTTTCCGACTATTTTAATATATGCATTACTGCATGCCAGTTACAGTGTTTATGTAGGCCGACACTAAATATTTTCATCCACTTGCCAGAATAATTTTATCATATTAGAATATCATTATGTACTCTACAGGACATAATTATTAGGCCACCGAAGCGTTTTAAAAAAATGATGTATTTCAAATTATTTTTAGTATTTATTGCTAAATGAATAACTGTAAATGAAAATAGAATGGTTATCTTGATAATATTGCACAATAAAATGTACATCAAATGAATTGATAATTATTTATTTAAATTTAATTTTGCAGTTTCATCAATGAAAAAATGAAGAAAATATAGGGGGACTAGAAAGAATTCATCTTTGCAAAATTTTACCAGGCAAGGAAGCAAAGTATTTATAACAAAAGAACTATTCTATTTTCATTTAGAATTATCCACTTAAAATAGCATGAAATACATAATTTCTTATAAAATATCTGGGGTGGCCTAAAAGTTATGGACGGTAGTGTACTCAGAATGTTCAAATCTACAAATAATATCACATTCATATAACTATACCAACTTTCAGCTGCTGCTATACGATTATTGTATTTAATTGTATACATACCCAAAGAAAATAAAAATAAAAAAGAATGGAGAAAAATATATTCTTACTTAACTCGAGGATAGAAATAGAAAAGAGTTAACTGAACAAAGTTACATTAAGTATATTTCACTAACAGAAGGAGACAATATATATTTTGAATAATTAGGCAACATAAAAAGCTTAGAAACTGGATGCAAACTCCTTGTGTTAAATGTTCTGTTGCATTGATATTTTATATTTTGAACATCTTATGAAAGCGACCAGAGACAACTGGAAAATTTTTATAATCATATCGCTCTAAGCAAGGCATTTTACTGCTATTGTTTTTGCAGGTGGTTACATAGGAGGAAAGTTATATAAAAAAAGTGACAGGTTATAGAGGGTGTCAGGAAGCGGGTAGGGGACTGATGAGAATATTGCATGAGTTAGATGAGATCATGACAGAGAGGATGCAAGTTAGTGAGATAGGCGATGGCTATTGACTTTACAGTTAAATTCTTGGAGATTGTATCTGTCGGGGAAGCAAGTAAACGGAAAGAAATTCCACAGGCGCGAAGTGAAAGAAAAGAAGCTGATGGAGTAGAATTTAAGTTTACATTTTATTGGTTTCACAGTAAAATGGTGGGGCTTAGTTGCTAATCTTGTGCGTCGAGTAAATTAATATAGAGGGAGAATCAGTGAGCTAAGTTCATCGGAGCAGAAGCCGTGAAAATATTTTTAGAAGAGACACAGGGAAGCCACATTGCGCAGGTGAGAAAGTGACTGCATCTGAGCTACCAAGTCAGGATCGAACGCATTACAGACTGTTCTGGACAAGTAAAGTCACTGACTGTGTGACTGAAACTTCAATTCGTGATTCGAGGCTACAGTACATAATTTACTTGACTTTAATAACGCTGAATTTTACATTGGCTTAATAGATATAATAAACGACATGATACAAACAAAACACTTGTGAGGGTAATAGTTCTTAAGTTTCTCATTCATTCTTACCTTGGATTTTCCAACGGATCTGGAAACAGGAAGCGCTATCTTCCACTAAAACATAAGATGAAAAACAGGTAATATATAAGCTAATTTGTAAAACACGTGACCCGTTCAAATAACAAAAGATTTTTAACATTTCTAACTATATCAGCAACAGCGGAAATATTTTGTATTTATTTGATTCATTATTTTTTAATCGCAATTTAAATACTCCAGGAAATCAATGAAATATTTATCAAATTATTAATTATTTGAAATTTATTAGATTATATATTCTATATGGTATTATATTAATACAAATATTTATCTTTAAAGTAAAAATCGCACGCGTATATTTCAAATGTATGACGTACTAGGACAATATCTAATTTCGTACTGTATATCATTTGCCTCTTCAAAAATCATTTTTCTTGCAAGTTGTTATTCAGAATATTATCATAAATGAAGCGAGAAAATAGTTTTTTAAAATTTCTTTCAGTAAAAATAATTTGGTAAATATAATTATAAAAATTCGGATTGGAAACTAAATGTTTAATTAAACAAATATTAACCAGTTGCTTCATTTAATTCATGCTTACTAAATGCATTTGTTACATCTTATTTTATTTTGAAATTTGCCAGGGAAAATGTTTCGTTTTCCGTGAAATATATCTCATGTATGTATGAAACGTCGTTTGAAATAAGTTATTCAACATTTCATTTAGCGAATTTTGGGGCACTGCGGTCATATCTCTCCTCCATCTCACCATTGTGATTCATGGTAAAATTTAGAATACTGCAACCGTTTGCCATTTTTTTTCAAGCAGGGATGAAAGTTAGTTTATCCCTCACCTCTGATTTTAAAGATGAAGGACAATCAAGACGGCAGATATTTCGAAATCAGTTTTCCTTCTAGAC
>JBBBDQ010000674.1:3965000-4065000 GCA_037127315.1 Ascarosepion bandense | reverse complement strand
CTATCACTCTCCTTCTGACATTTCCTATATCTAACCACTCTTTCACATCACTTTCTCCTATGTAACCCCCTAACAACTCTTTCACATCACTTTTCTCTATGTAACCCCCTAACAACTCTTTCACATCACTTTTCCCTATGTAACCCCCTAACAACTCTTTCACATCACTTTTCCCTATGTAACCCCCTAACAACTATTTCACGTCACTTTTCCCTATGTAACCCCCTAACCACTCTTTCACGTCACTTTTCCCTATGGAACCCCCTAACCACTCTTTCACGTCACTTTTCCCTATGGAACCCCCTAACCACTCTTTCACGTCACTTTTCCCTATGGAACCCCCTAACCACTCTTTCACATCACTTTTCCCTATGGAACCCCCTAACCACTCTTTCACATCACTTTTCCCTATGGAACCCCCTAACCACTCTTTCACATCACTTTTCCCTATGGAACCCCCTAACCACTCTTTCACATCACTTTTCCCTATGGAACCCCCTAACCACTCTTTCACATCACTTTTCCCTATGTAACCCCCTAAATTCTCTTTCACATCACTTTCCCGATGTAACCCCCTAACCACTCTTTCACATCACTTTCCCCTATGTAACCCTCTGGGCAACAGTGGCAGTGAAATGCCTTGCTTGGGGTGAAATGATTAAAAATAATAATAATATTAATAACAAGGAAGTTTTTCTCGTCTAAATCCATCTTACACATACATAAATCTACCGTCTGTTGTGCATTGAATAATGTTGTCATATTTGGGCAAGAGACCCTGTTATTCCATTCGGGATTCTCAATATAATCTATTCCAACCTTGTAGCTCGACTCCAGCTCCTTTCTCAGCGACACTTCAAATATTTTCATTGTTTCTGCTCCAACGATCCTAATTTCATTGTCCTCCCCACTACAAAAATTTACTCGAGCTACCAGACAGGCAGCAAGATCCCACCATTTTACAGTCAAAACAACCAAATGCAGCCGCAACTTCTCCTCTCACTTTCTTTTTTGCATTCCCTGCTTGTTGAACTCTATTCCGTATATTTGCTTCCCAGATAGCGACTTTATCCAAGAGTTTGAATGCAACGTCAGTAATCATCTCTTATCATCTTGACCCCCATATTTTTTTTATTCTTTCCCCAACAACCCATGAATCTTGTTTTTTCTCCCTTTCTTACTCTACCATCACGCAACTCTCTTCACACCATTATTTCCATTCTTTTATTGCACAGTATCTGACACCCCTGCAACCAGTTCCTCTTCGGTTTTTCACTCTCAATTTATTCTGCCCACTGCACACCAGTGGCAGTTTTGCTTTGCGTTGGGTGAAATGATATATAATGTATGTGTGTGTGTGTTTGGCTGTCATTATAAATGTCATATTGATATAAGTATTTTGCAGTCATTTTTAACGGCAAGAGTCCGCTCGTATATATTTATGTAAATTTTTTAAAGGAAAGACTATCTTTCAAGTGAAATCCAGTGGATATCCGAATTAAAATATAATTGCCAGAAGGGGTTAAATGTAGATCTTGCTTAACACAGAAAATTTTGCTGTTTAGTTCAATTCTATATATATATATATATATATAGAGAGAGAGAGAGAGAGAGGGAGAGAAAAATATATATTCGATATTAGAAGGTTGGATAAAGTGCGATTTTCTATGAACCGTTTTAAAATGATCAATATTTTTCGACTTTTAGATATAACATTTGACTTTTCGTCTTCTACGTATCAATAATTTTTATTTAAATGTAGTGTGATAAACATGATATCATTAAAAGGTCAGACGGGGTTAATAATTTCCTGCATCATTTAAACTTTTCGATTCTTTTTATCGGTTTTTCAACTACCTTTTTTCATGACATTTTACGACGATGGTTACAAGTAGAACAGAATTAGTTCTTTTGACGCCAAATTCGAATACACATTGATTACTAAGTATAAACATACTTCTGAAATGTATTTTATTCTGTAAGGTTCACATTTACCGGCAACCACAAGTGTTGGAATCTTACGTAAATGGGTAGTTTATATGAATAGAAGATAACGGTTAACTTGAGAATTGAACAGTTTAAGATTGAAGCGATCGGGGAAATATCCTCTTAGCTGTCTTTTCAACAGGAGAGTAGATCGGGGAATAATATGTTAGTGTAAAATGTATTTCTCATCAATGGGATACAGAGAGGATGTGGGTGTTTTGCTACTATGTAAGTGGCACGGCTGGTTCTGCCACTGAAGGTTAGATTTAAAGGAACCAAGTAAAGTAGCAGCACATTTTATCGAAGAAGTGATAGAGCAGTGACAGATTTGTCACACCCTGCCTGTATGAAAGCAGTACTCAATTATTGATCTGCTCCAGCGAATGCGTGTTGTGCGGCGGATATCGGCTCGGAACGAAAAATCCTGAAGCCGATTTCGAATTCCAGTTGTATTCCTTGATTCACTTACGCGCAAATAACCTTGGGAAAGGTATTAATCATCTTTTCTCTCCAGTTATGAGTGAAATAACAGGACATATTGGGTTCTATAGCCTTGTTTGGCAACCAGTCCACCGCAGAATGTAATGGCAACCTACTGCGGGATAATCTTCTGCCCAGTCAGTCATGCACTTAACTGACTGACTAGCTCTTATAAAGTTATTGGAAAGCAAGAGGAGTATAGTACTTACCGGATTCCTACAATGAGCCAATCATTTTACCTGCATTTAAAAGCTTAAAATATTTTCTGTTCTACTTGTTTATTGTATGTAACTCTGGAATTTTCTTTACTTTTTTCTTCCTTGAAATATCAACTCCCAGATGATTGTTTTGTTTTTTGACTGTGAATAATAACAATGTTGGATGTGCGTTGTGGTGCAGTGGTTATCGGCTCGGAACGAGAAATCGGGGAGCCGAGTTCGAAATTCGGTTGAATTATTCACTTAAGCGCAAATACCCTTGGGAAAGGTATGAATCCGTTTCCTCCCTCCAGTTAAATGTTAAATAACAGATTGGTTTCTATAGCCTTGACTGGCAATCAGGCTACCGCAGAAAGCAATGGCAACCTACTGCGGGATAATCTTCTGCCCAGTCGATCATGTCTCTTTCCGCCTAAGAGTGTATCACGTATGGCACTTAACTGACTAAAAACAAGTAGTGTTTATATAACATTAGCTAAATTCAATAAAGCAATTTCAAAGTAAGTCTTCAATTATTGCCATTTCTCATCTTTACTTTGATTCTTTTATAATATACTCATCTGCTGAAGCTCATTTGTTTTACTTTAACATCTACAGTCATTCATACGGTCACTATTCATAACAAAATCGTAAATACTGTCCATGTATATGCCGTACCAGTGTTACATTCGGTGTATTAGATTCAGAGTGGTCATTCTCCTATAGTCCTTGCCTACCGCAGATCAATTACATCGTTAAATTATATCCACTTTTGATAATATTCACCAAATTATTTTATCTTAACCTTATTTTCACAGTAAATAAAAACAGTGTAGCTTTCCAATTTATTTGATTTTAGAGAAACACAGCTTAATTTTATGTATCTCCATTTGTAAAGGAAACGGGTTGCTTTATTTCTTATTCCGACAAATTTTATAAATTAAACGATATTTTTATTTGATACTCGTATTTGAATAGACACTCCGTTTATTTAACCCTTTGTTGCATATTCGTGACAATTGAAATCAATATGCAACAAAGGTTAAAGAAAGGTTACAATTGTAACCAATATAGAAAAAAGCGCTACGCGATGTTGAATATCCATCACTTTCTTTAGAAATTGCTTTATTTAAGCAAGTGTACGAAACTGAGGGAATATGTCTTCTTCGAGAATCAGGGAACTATCCGAATTTAAATTGCATTATTAAACTTTGCTTGGTCATTGACGCACTCGATAGCCGAGCAGACAAAGCAGGTCATATCTAATGATTTTTCTCTAGGCAAAGCATGTTTGAATCCTACCCGACAGCACATATATTTTGCTAATACGTTTTCTTAATTTTTAGGCTAGTAATCAAAAATAAATGCACTGAAACGGAACATCTACTTAAATTCGACTATCCACTGAAAATAAAGCTTAATAAAAATACAACTCTATTCGTCATATTTAATGAGCACCCAAGTTGATATTTAAGGATGGTAAGAACAGGCGCCCTACTTATATAGAAGATGAACATCGTACACACCAGACAGGTTTAAGATTATTAACCAATAAATGGCGTCAGGGATCTTCCTCTCATTAAATTCGCTTAAAAAAACTTAGGTCGATAAACAAAAATAAAGCAAATATGATAATCAGCAATAAATTTCGGATTATAATAAAAATTAATCTCGTAGAAATTACTTTCCATTCTGTAAACATTTTTGTTTCCGTATCTGATGATAATTCAGTATCAGAAGTTCTTTTAAACTGAAAAAAGTTACAATTGTGACTTTTCAGTTTCATATAATTTTATTTCATTACAAAAGTATAGTTTTAAAAGTGAACATTTTTCTGTAAAATTTATTTCACACATTCAATTGGAAAGTCATCTCCGTTGCAATATTTACAGTTTTGTTTAAACATATGAAAACCTAAATTTTGCATTCATTTCAAGTACGCGCAAAACGTATAGATTTTGGAACAGGCTTGGCACTCCGTGAATCATGCTCATCAATTTTAAAGTGATACAATCATCAATTGTCTCCTGTTAATCTCAACTAATTATTTGATAGATTGCTCATTAAAGTTTTATTTTTCTCATCAAAACGGAGCATAGTGCAACTCATCCCTTTGAGAATACAAAAAGAATAACTTTCCTGTGCTTTTTCAATCTATTTGGGAATTGCAGAAAAATAAGCATTCAATTTTGTGTCAATTCTCGACGGCGTTAGATTGGATCCGATTCAGCTGTTTCTCTTAAGAGATTGATAAAGAATTTTCTGTTTGTATTAAGTTAAAACAGATAGGAAACTATTCTATACAATACTTATCAAACCTCACTTACTGTATCCAAATAATATTGTGATATTTGTTAAGGGTAGCTCAGATTTGGCATAAGACCAAAAGTACATAGAACCCACTGAAAACCCAATTCATTATTAACATCGAATATCTCTAAACCATTATTCTGTAACCATGATTTTTCTAGGATGCATTCATTAGATTCAAAAGCTTCCTTGCTAGGACCCACCATACCACGGAAAAGAAACATCCCCACTCCTTATTCCTGTCAGGATGAAGTAATTTCCACTGAGACATTTAAGTTCTCTAAAATTGTTATTTAGTGGAACATAATTGCAAGAGCCAATACATTTAAGATTTCATCGGTATCATATTCTCATATATTTTACACTATACCACATAATGTTGCCGAACATACATCTTCCTAAAATAAAGCCACTATTTTTATTGCATCTTGGCCTTATATTGGATGAAGAAAATTAAAAATGATTATTTCAATAATAGTGGCTTGTGTAACGTCACTATGTTTTCACGTGTTTAATTTCTGCGAAAATTTTATACAATTCACATTCACCTTTATTATTATTTTCTTTGATTTAATTTCTAGTGTACACTCATTTATTTCTGGATTCGAACTAGAGATGGATATTAATTCATGTAAATTTTCCACTCAGCGTTTTTTGAGAAATGCTAAACGTAAAAATCTAGGTCACTTACATGTTGCATAGAAAAAGCTCTTTATAATGTGTGGACTGTACTTGTTGATATGGCTTTTCGTACAATACCATATAAGTGTCATAGGTGATACACACTTGGGCGATCATGTCTCTTTCAAGACATGATTGACTGGACAGAAGATTAGCCCACAGTAGGTTGCCATTACTTTCTGCGTTAGACTGGTTGCCAGCCAAGGCTACAGAACCCAATCTGTCCTGTTATTTAACCCTGGGGTGAAGAGACGTATTAACTTTCCCAAAGTTATTTGTGCGGAAGTGAACGCAAGGAATTCAACTAGAATTCGAACTCGGTTCCTCGATTTCTCCTTCCAAGCCGATATCCACTATACCACAACGCACTTACTTCCAGATATTAAGTGTTCTATAATTGTTTAGTATTTTCAAAAACTGATATCTTTAAGTTTCCTTCTTTAAAATCAATGACTGATAGGATTATGATGGCATTTTTTAATTTTTTAGTATTTTGGTAGCAGTATAGGCCGGCGTTTCTCGGGTGTAATAAAAGCTTTAAAACTAATTTCATGATCCTAGAGCTCAGACTCAGCCTAAAGAATATTTGTGTGAATTTTGGTGAGAATCGGATAAAAATTGTGGGTTTGTATATAGGACATACAGAGACACACACACAAACATCTTACTTTCTATGTATATGTATATATTATCACTTATCTGCACTATTCTAAGAACTGCAAACTCGAAACTTCTGAATATCGTTTCTTATGTCTTTGTCTATGAGTGTATCAAATTTGATTAAAATCGGACCATTCCTTCTATACCCCGTTTCTTTCGATTACCGAATTTCGATACGAAACCTAGCTAAGAACACTCGCAGACGCTTATAGTACAACTGTGTAAATTTTTAAGAAAATCGGTTCAGCCATGTCGGAGTCTATAGGCAACGAACACACACACACACACACACACACACACACACACAAAGTTCCATTTATAAATAAGTCTAGATCTTCAGCGGTTAAGATAACTCCTTAGGTCTATGATTTCTAACCAGTGCTACACAACCACTGATGGATTTGATTTTTGTCAAAGCCAGTATTGTTGCTCAAGTATATTTTACATATATAACGCTTTTCGTATTGTGTTAGCTGTACTTTTGAGTAAAATTTTTATTTAATGTAATAATTAGCAGGAAGGAGTCCATCGGAACCTTTTTCCAATCAATCAAACGGCTTAACTACAAATAGAATTATTAATATCCATATGAACTCCATTTTTTTAGATGTCCACATCAAGCTTAATTTTTTGTATTACTTGTGTTGATAACTATTTTTAATTTACTTAATTGTTATTATTAATGATAATAATCTTTATCTGTTTTTAATATTTTATTATTATTTTTCTTCTTTTTCCAGGTAAGTAGACGTTCGATTTTTTTTCATGCGTGCCATTCATCCATTCTACCGGGAAAGGTGTAATAGAGGAACGCCACCTGAGGTATCTTCATATTCTTTTATTTCTGATTTAATTTTCTGATAGTGAATCTACAGAGGCGTTTGTGGATTTCATTCGATCGAATAAAAATTTAATTTCGGTTAAAAAGTTCTGTATTCTTGCAGTTAACAGTGCTAATCAGAAGGAAAAAGTAAGTGAACAAAGCTGCAATACTTATTAGAGCGAAAAATAACTAAATTATTTCATCGTCGGAAATACGTAGAACAAGTACGTATGTCGCAGAAAAAATATTTAGTCCCTTCTATATTCATGGATTATTGTTTCATCGCTTCTTCCTTAAATCAAACCGAGTATCATCAAAAGTATATTTTTCTCATCGTACCACAAAGAACTTTATATAATCGTCTTAAAGTGTTTCTTGTGAGAACCACATAAAAATCATGCAGGCTTTTTGAAAGAATGCTAAATCTCACAAAAGTTCATATCTTTCCTGATTACACGCAGGTTAAAAGGTTGTATTTGGCATAAACCCATAGCCATTATGATTTTATAAAAGGGATTTGGGAGAAGTTCCAAAATTTTACATTCAGAGTAATGCACATGGCAAATAAAGGAAGAGATAATTCGTGAGTCTGATCGATAAATGTAAAGAATTTTGCTGCATCATGTAAAAGTATGTGGAGAACATTAAAAAGACAGTAGCAAGATGCATATACAAAAGAAAGTCGAATATAATCGATGGAAAATAAAAAATAAAATTCAGGCTAAATATATAGTTTTTGAATTTATTATTTTATCGATTCTGTTGTTACATTCAGAGTAAAGAAAACCACCAAAACAAACTAATTTTATTATGGGCAATTACTTGTCTTAATTAACTCGAGTGCCCCCCCCAATATATATATATATATATATATATATATATATATATATATAATAATAATTACTAGTCAACCCCAGTATCTTCAAAAAAGGATGTATTGCATACTATCTTCTAGTATTTATTGCCAAGTGAATAATTGTAAATGAAAATAGAATTGTTCTTTTGTTACTGCAAAATAACATGTGTATCAAATGAATTTAAAAATATTTAATAATCACCTATATAAATGTTTCATCAATGAAAGATCGAGGAATTAGGCTGATTCGGACGAGTTCATCTTCGCTTCCTTGAGCTCATTTAGAATTATCCACTTGGTAATAAATAGTAAAAATACTATGAAATACATTATATTCTTTAAAAAACCTAAGATGGCTTAATAATTATGGCCGGTAGTGTATAATTTCAAAACATACAATACTATCTCAAATCATTACTCTACACGCAAGCTACATTCTTCTCATTCAATTTAGTTGAGCGTTACAGTAAGTGAAACAACTTCATGTCCGATGATTAATTAAATCCAATATAGCTCTAATTTTATCACTACAACTAACTGCAGATTAGTATGTGCTCATTTATTTCTTCACTAAAGTTATACCTTTCTGAATTTGATTTTTATTTCAAATGGGTTGGATTAATAACTTAAATAAAACAATTGTCTTTATTAACAGATAAACATTGTTTTTATTCGCAGATTCGGACGAGTTCATCATTACTTCCTTGCCTTGTAAAATTTTGCATAGTAATAATACAAAATGAACTTCCTATTTTAATTTAGAATTATCCACTTAAAATTCGTTTAAAATATATAATTTCTTTTAGAAAACTGCGGTAGCCTAATAATTATGACTAGTAGTGTGTATATATATATATATATATATATATATATATAGGAAATTCTATTAAAAAGTTGTAAGTATAAAACTGTATATTTTTGACAGTATTTGTTTATTTTTATTATTATATTTTATATTTCAGACTGTCCTCGGTCCTTCATCAGAAACAAATAATTTTAAAATTTAAATTAGAAACGTATTTCGTGAGAGCGTTCGTGGAGAGAGGTTGTTTACGTCATGTGATGCAGAAAGCGACAGATTTTTTTTTAAATATTTGTAAACGCAAACCTATCTTTAATAATACTTATAAATTTTGTTTTAGAGAATTTTGTAATTGTATCTAAAAAAATTTAGCTACTGAAATATTTATAAAAATTAAAAACACCTAAGTCCCTATTTAACCCTACCTTGTGTGTAGGACGGTCTGAAATAGACAGTATAATAATAGAAATAAACAAATACCGTCAAAAAATACATTTTTAAACTTACAACTTTTAGTAATTTTTCCTATACATATTAAGACAGTATACATGGATCATCACTATGTTATATATATATATATATATATATATATATATATATATATGTAATAAAATTAGCTATTGAGTAAGACCATCTGTTAGACTCACATTATCTGAAATATTTTAAAGGCTTTTAAAACCTGCATGAAATTTTGCAGCTCTTCCCATATTGCTAACATATCTGACTTTCTTCTGCACGTGGATTATGTCAGTGAAAGTGTCATTCGTTTGGTTGATCAACACAATGACGTAGGTTATCATGGACTTCAACTTGGTTCTTCCTTCTTGTCAGTTACAATACTTTCTCCCCTGATATCTCTCCCAATCACCGATTCACCATCTATTTAACCAGGCCTATCATGTAGATCTCACGCTGTTTTCTCCTTTATCTCTTTCCTTCTATCTCTCCTGTGAGTATTACATTCCCAAGTGCTTCCTTCATCATTACCTGTTCCTGTAACCTCATCTGTCTCTGGTTCTCGTTTACATCCTCTCAAACCTCATCATTGGTCATGTTCTCAGTTGATGGTACCCTCAGCATCCTTATGTAAAACAACAATCAAAGTTGGCCAAAGAAGTGAAGGTAAAACGGTCAGCAATTTCAGACTCGTACACTGCAATATTCGTGGGATAGAAATGGGTCTAACAGTGCACAGCAAATGACCAGATAATAAAAACACCGCCTTCCAAGAAGACGAGGGACATGGAGAAAGCGAGGAGGAGAAACTAAAAACCAAATTAATTACATTACTATGAAATAAAGATTCAGAAACGCAGTCTTTCAATGCAAAGCATACCCAAGTGCAGGCTGCGGAAGCCACCACCTACCAGTCGTATGCAAAGTGAAGTTAAAACTAAGGAGATTAAATAAACATTAAAAGACCTTAAAACTACAGTACATCAGACTCTTTAATGACTCAAACCTGCAGAAAATGTCTACAGAGAGCGGGCAACCGATATACGAAGTATAAATTGGAAATGGAAATTAAAAATGGAACGCACTAAGAGCGGCTCTACTCACATCGCAAACGGCATCAATCGAAAGGCAAAAGCACGCCGGAAGAAAAACGAGTGCATCACCGACGAAATTCTTGACCTGGTGCAAAAGAGACTGAAAACCAGAGTGCTGAGAGGCGAGAAAATTTCATTTGAAACAAAGAAAATGTTCAACATTTACTATCATACAAAAGGACAAACATCTCTTAGTAGTCCAGCACGCTTCTCTTTGTTTCAAATGAAATTTTGCCTCTCAGCAGTCTGGTTAACTTTTGAAATGCAAAATTGTCCATGTCAATGCATATTTGGAACTCAATGTTGCACTTTACATCCTCTGTAAAAACATTTCCGTGTTATTTAAATTTCTTAACGTGTTTTATTTTACATTCTTCTACCTGTAGTTGACATGTAGGTGTCTTCCTTTGGCTGATAACCATACATTGTTTTCTTGATGTTTATGCTCAGTATGTTCCTCTCGCTCTTTTCTTTGCTACAATCTATATGAGGTCCTGCGTCTTCCATTGCGTGTCTGCTGTCAGCTCTGTGTCATCCTACTGGTGTATCTAACATTGTTGAGGGTGTGACAGCCAATGACACATCTCAGCAAGGATTTTATTTATCTAATAATTGTTTTGCTCTATTGGCTGAATAGATCCGACAAGAAAACATATACTTGTCTTACGCCCGTTTAGATGTGTATATAATTGAAAAATCAACTAATGATCCGTACGCAAGCTGTTCTTTGCTAACATAGATTCTTGATTATACTAACAAATTTTCCGAAAATATCCAGGTTGTCAAGGATCTATATAAAGTCTTTGAGGCGTACTTTGTCAAACGCTTTTGCGTGGACTATAAATCCCAAATAAAATCCAGTTAGCATTTGTATTATAATTTAAGATACCATTCTTAGTATGAATATCATATTCCTCGTTCAGGTATTATTAACGGAGTCACATGGTTCTTGTCCTCTCTCTGGGCCGATTGTACTTTGTGCTCTCTTCATCAGAATCAGGATGATGGGTAGTGTTATGTTGTAAATGATACTGATTGTTTGATGGAATTCACATTCATTTACATCTGGCTTTTTAGGTAGTGTTACGAAAATTGATCTGCGTAGGTTCTTCTCTATATTGTTGCTGTTGTTGATCTCGTTTATATTTCTGTGAGTCTCTGTCCACCAAAGTCTTCTACGGACATCAACATCTCTATTACAATCTCTTCTTGTCCAGCTGCTTTGTTCTTCTTTAATTTGTTCATTGCCGATTCCACTTCGCTTTTTAATATTTCTGGTCCATCTGTGTTTTTGTGGATTGTTGGATGCTCGCTCTTGTGAAAAAGAACTTCGAAATACTCGTCCAATCTCCGAAGCATTTTTTTCCTTTCCTAATATTCGTTTGCCTTTCTTTGAGTTTATAAAACCTGTTTCTGAGTATGTCCTTTGATCTATTAGTTTCTTTATATTTTTATGCATGTCTACATTATTTATTGTGCTCAGTCTCTCTATTTTGGCGCATTTGTTGTTGAGCCATCTTTTTTTAGCCTGTCTACATTTGCTCCCTATTTCCTTGTGTAGTCTCTTATATTGCGTTCAATATGTTGGCATCGTTTTCTGTCTCCTTTGCACAAAGTCAAGAATTTCGTCGGTGATGCACTCGTTTTACTTTTAGCGTGCTTTTCTCTTTGGAATGATACCATTTACCGATGTGAGTAGAGCCGCTCTTAGTGCGTTCCATTTTTAGTTTCCATTTCCAATTTATAAATCGTATATCGGTTCCCCGCTCTTTGTAGACAATTTCTGCAGGTTCGCGTCATTGAAGAGTCTGATGTACTGCAGTCTTAAGGTCTTTTAATATTTATTTAATCTCCTTAGTTTTATCTTTAGTTTGCATACGACTGGTAGGTGGTGGCTTCCGCTGCCTGCACTAGGGTAGGCTTTGCATTGAAAAACTGCGTTTCTGAATCTTTATTTCATAGTAATGTAATTAATTTGGTTTTAAGTTTCTCCTCCTCGCATTCTCCATGTCCATCGTCTTCTTGGAAGGCGGTGTTTTTATTATCTGGTCATTTGCTGTGCACCATTATACCCACTTTTCACTACGAATATTGCGGTGTACTAGTCTGAAATTGCCGACCGTTTCCCCTTCTCTTTCTTGGCCAAATTTGGCATTCAGATCTACCATGCTACTTCTGATTTCTTGTGATTCGCACTATCTAGCATTGGTTAGAAAGACTTGATTTCTTTTACTTTACTTTTTTGATGTCGGTGCATATATCTCTATTACTAATAAATTGAGAGGTTTTCCTTTCATCTTTCACTTCTTATGTGTGTGTATATATATATATATATATATATATATATATATATATATATGCATAAGATAAAAATAAATGGGTTATTAATTTGAATATGTAAAATATATCAACTATGAACAAAGCCACAAGATAACGCTAGATACATACATAAAACTATCCTTATACTGCGTTAAATGTAAAATAGAAGTAATTATTGATAATGGCTAAAAAGATAGCGAGTTTTGATTGGATATATAAAATATTCGGACAATTTATATCCTGAAAATAAAAAAATAATGGTACATGAAAAATTATATAAAATAAACTCAGCCACAGCACCATTTCACCAGTCAATTTTAAAGAACCATATACACACACACACACACACACACACACACACACGTGTTTGTGTATTTAGGTAGCAATCTCATTTTTATGAAAATTTCGTAATTACAGACGTGGGGATTTTGTTATTTAATAAACATTTTCTTTGCAGAAGATTCATCTACTCACATTACGTGTTTAAAAATTTTAAAAAACTTTCTAGACCGATAATGTGCTTAGATGTAACTTTGAGTAAGAAATTTAACCACATCAACTTGTTTAACATTTTTAACAGAAATTTCATTAAGGAGCGATTTGTGTCTAAATACACAATTTTTAAATTACATGACCTGGAATCCAACAAAGAAAGTAACACCATGCCCTTAAAGAAAAACTTTGTTTTATGACAAATAACATGATCTAAATAAAAAATCAAATATTGATACAAAAATAAGTCCACATCCATCAGTCAGACTTAATATTTAAAAAAGATATTGCACGCTGAACAACTAAAATCGTTTCAATGATCATAAGGGCAATATTTACACTCAAGCTAAAGATTAAATACGGAAAAATCTCCTGTCCCGTTATTTCTCTTACATGTTACACGTAAAAAAAGGAAATTCTCTAAACCGAAAATGCCCTCGTATAAATTAAATTTAACCACGGCATTTTGTCTCTTATTTTATCAGAAAATGAAATATTAATTTTTTTTTATAAGCATGTCCCACTTTACTATGTTTGAAATATAAACATAAACAGATTACTTAAGTGTGCCGAAAATCTAAGCATTGGCGATTCAAAACGTTTAGCTTGGTAAATGAGTTCGCGTTTTGGAAGAGATTTGCAATCTCTTTAAAAGAAATACTTTTACATAACCTCACGCATGAACCACAAACTGCAGTCGAAATAGCCGGGTAGATTCGTTTCTAAGGCTATTGTTGCCAAACAGTTTTAGAGAAGGTCATCATTTATTTCAAAATTTTTTGCCGTCATGGATATACGAAAAAAATATTTAAGTGTTCATTAATGTAGTGGAGCGTTGTCGACATTTTGATATTTGGTTCTAGTCAATGATATATACATGGAACTCTCGAAATGAGTTGCTGAATACGAAAATAATTAAAAATGGTCGCGCATTTAATAAGATTGAAGAAAAGAGATTGAGGGACAAAAGGTTTCACCACTAACCGTTTAAATACTCGATATCATATTTTATTTGCAAAGTTTGTAGTTTGTTCTGCTAATAAAACAATGTTTATTAGTTAATAAAGACAATTGTATTAAGTAATTAATCCAACCCATTTGAAATGAAAATCAAATTCAGGAAGGTACCAATTTAGTGAAGAAATAAATTATCACATAATTATCTGCAGTTGTAGTGATAAAAGTAGAGCTGTATTGGATATAATTAATCATCGGACTTGAAGTTGTTTCACTTACTGTAACGCTCAACTAAATTGAATGAGAAGAATGTAGCTTCCTTGTAAAGTATTTATTTGAGATAGTATTGTATGTTCTGAAATCATACACTACCGGCTATAATTATTTGGCACCCCCGGTTTATTAAAGAATATAATGCATTTCATAGTATTTTTATTATTTATTGCGAAGAGGATAATTCAAAATGAAAATAGATTACCTATTTTGTAATTATTCTTTGCAAAACTTTACAAGGAAACAAAATGAACCCGTCCGAATTACCATAAATTTTCAGTCTTTCATTGATGAAACGGCAATATAGGTAATTATTAAATATTTATAAATTCATTCGATGCACATGTTATTGTGCCATATTAACAAAATAGACATTCTATTTTCATTTACAATTATTCACTTGGCAATAAATACTAAAAAATAGTATGAAATAGATTTTTTTAAAATATTGGGGTTTGCCTAATATTGATGGCTGGTAGTGCAGTTCTTCTTTCCATTTAAAAATGCCCTTAAATTTTATACTGACAAGTCTCTTTACTTCTAGAAAAACTTATCTTTTCAATGGAAAATGGAAGATTCCATCTAAAAAATATTGATACTGCGCAAACACTACGATTGTCCGCATTTGCAAAAGAGTTCTAAGGAATCAAAAGTAATGAAATAAAAATTTTCAGATGCTAATCTAACAGAAAATGAGCGATACAAAGAGCTAAATATAATATATAGCAAAACAGATGAAAATTAAAACAAACATTTAATTATAAAGTATAATAGTCAGTTTGGCCATATTAAAATATGAAATAAAAGAAAACAACATATATACTATTTAGATATCTTTGGCGAATGGTCTAGTAAAATGTAGATTTATTTATTTTGATTTATTTCATACCAATCAAGTCAGAATCTCCATTATTGCGCCAGGCGTTACAATGAGATGAAAACTGTACATGGATTGTTGAGGAAAGATAAAAGATGAACAGGATCCAAGAATTTAGACGATGACAATTGTCGTTGAATTAAAATGATTTCACCCCCATACTTCTGCTGGGATTTGAAATGTTTATGTATTGCAATTCTCGTCGGTCATGTAAGATTCTGAGGATTGATGCACTCCACCTATTAGATCGACATATTAAATGGATTCAGAACGTGGAAGATGACCTCTAAGGGATAAGAATATGAAGTTTCGATTGAATTCATCAAATGCTATTGTGCTGTTGACAAAGCAGGGATAAAGTTTCCTCATAGAGAGGTAAGCATTATTTTGGAGTTGTTTGATGACACATCCGTCATAATTAAAACTTTGACTTGAATGAATAAGAAAATGGGTCGAAAGAGGTTGGTTTTCATAAAACGATGCTAGCCTAATTAATATAATGTTTAATACTTTTAGATGATGAATCTAACTGAGATATCTCTGTATATTCAAGCTCTTCATGGTTACGTTTATGCATCCATAATGAATTCATGAGTTATATACCCAACATTCAGGGGATGCAATATTTTATCTAGTATTGTTTTGTAAGATGAAGAAATTGCAGGCAATTTAAAAAGAAATCAGCCTTAGTGTCGAGTGATGCTTTAATAATCCTTAGTTCTTTTTTAAAAATAGCTTAGTCATTTTTCTCATGATTCGGTTTGCTATTGTTTATTTTTAAAGTAGGACATTGCAATGATTGATTATCGGTATATGTTTCATTTTCTCAGAAGTCTTCAGATTAGTGCCTTAAGGATTTGGGGTAGACAAAGCCAGTGTTCCAATAGGAACACTACTTGTCAGAATGAACCCAGACGCGAAACTGCTGTGTGAGACGATTTGGGACTATATTTACAGGGACAAATACAGACTAGGCAACTGTCCATATATGGCAGTAATAATCCATTTTCGAGCGGCTTTGTGTAAAGCTATTGAATAACAGGATAGAGACACTTACAAGAGCTGTAGAGGGAACAATTTTTCCAGCATATTTAGCAATGCTTCTTATGTACGAGTTTCAATTGCGAGCAGAGTTATTTCCCAATAGGCGCACAAGTTAAGGCAACATCCCTCACAGATCATGCATTAATCGTGATAGGCGAAACTTTTGGGTTCGTAATGTGACAATGCCGTCTCTATACAACTTTAAAAAAATGTTTTATCTTATATATGTATTGCTCTAAATGTTAAGCATGAATAAAAATGATACTAACATTTCCAATTAACAGATATATTAACCTAAATTACGCAAAATATCTTGCAATGCTATAGTATAAATTTATTCAGTAAATTCAGTATTGGATTCAAGCAGGTCCTCCAGACGATTTAAGAATCTACAGCAATTCTTCTGGTTGTTTTTTAATGTAAGTTGGTGATTAGTGTCATAATCCATTCATTCAGTTCCTATTTGGTGTTTCAAGGAATTATTTTGCCTATCGCTTAACTGCGCCCAATACGTAAGCATCAAAGGGACTGCAGTCTGGGGAGTTGGGTAGCCAGACGAAAAAGGAGATGTGGTCTAAGAAACTGTCTGAACTTTGTTCACTTGCTTGTATGGTAGAGTGTAGAGTCGTGTGACTAGACACATTGTCTTCCAGCAGCCAACCCCTTGAACCAGAACAGCAACACCTCCTCAAGGATTTTGATGTGAGTTTTCTTATTGAGTGTAAGACTCTGTAAAAAGATGAAATACCATGATGTTGAAATATCACCCGAGTCTCTCCGAATCCTCTGCACTGTCCTCAGATTGAATCACAACACTTCAAATTTATTCGTTTAAGAGATTCTGACACGAATACCAAGCAATAATGCATAAAAACAAAATTTATTTTTAAGTGTGGCTTCTGCTTAAAACTGGTAACCTCTTATAAACCTATTTTCTATTATCACACACACGCACATATCTATCTATATATATATTTTAATTAGTAGTGGAATATATTTGCTAAATTATTATCTAGTGGAAAGAAGTGATATATTTATATAGTCATCCGCAGACATATCTATTTCGCTGTATCACAGCTCATCAGTACAGTTAGACATCCAATTGCTTTTACCCAGGATTGAATGCCGACCGAATATGCGTCAGTCGGCGATTCTACCTCTGAGCTCAGTAGAAGAATTAAAATTTGAGATATATATATATATATATATATATATATATATATATATATATATATATATTATATCGTTCAATCAGCAATACATTAGAGCACTCTCAGCTGTTAGGCGTGTATAATGATAATACACACGCTAAAACGTCTGCCTTCTCCTACCGAGCGCCCATAGCCTAGAGGTAGAATCCCCGACTGATGCCAATTTGGTCGGTTTTCAATCCTGGGTAAAATGCACTCGTCTAACTGTACTGATGAGCTGTGATACAGAGAAACAGATCTGTTTGCAGATATATATTATTATTGCAGATATAATATTAACGTAGCAAATATATTCAATGTTAGTTAAACTTATATAACTATATATATATATATATATAGTTATATAAGTTTAACTAACATTGAATATATTTGCTACATTAATATTATCCAGTGGAAAGAAGTGAACAAAATTCTGGAAAATAAATCTTATAAAAATTAACTGAGAAATATTCAAGCAGCATATTTTATCTAATTTTTCGTGAAAGTAAGAAATGAAATAGATACCATCGAGAGAAGAAAAGAAAAAGACGAGAAAATATGAAATAATAAATAGAAAAATTGCAGGACTGATCAAATGGGAATTAGATAATTAATGAGTACTTTATTAGAATTCATGATACGAAAATGTGGCAGAAATCCACTCGAAGCAAAGTGTCTTCCTGGAATAAGACATTCTTATATGTGATTGTAAGTAGTTGCAAATATTGATTAATGAGCAAAAACTCGTATCACTTTCCCTAGTATATAGTTTTACGCGATGACGTGCATATGCACGTCTGCTTTTGTAAGATAAATGGTAGAGAATGTACAGGCACGTACATGCACAATCACATAAGTGTCTGTGTTTGCACAAATTGGCGTAATTTCTTTTAATTTAGTTTCTTTTGGAAGGATGCATCAACAAAAGTCCATTAAACGTCTTACCTTGGTTACACAATCCCACCACTGGATAAAAAATATACTTGTAACTTATAATATATTTATATAAGAAATTAGGTATTTGGGCTAAGAACTTTTCAGATCATTTTATATAATTTTAGACTATTGCTCGTACAATAGAAGACATAGACATTTTATAGAGGGTTACTGAGCTAGGTTGTTCTATGAACTTAACAGTACGAATTAAGTGCATATTTTGAGGATATGTTGGATAGATAACGCTTGACCCTATATTCGCAGATCTTCGTATTAAGGAAATCTCCCACTTGAGTTTGTTTCATAAACGATGGATTTTCAAAAAAAAATAAATAAATAAATAAAACATTGTGATTGGAACTCCCTTCATAAAAATAGATTACAGTGGAGATATGTCTATCGGTACGCAGTATAACAGCTTCATTTCAAATATGGCAGGAGCGGTCATTTCTTTTATCAGATCTGAGTTTTGTAAAGATAGAACATGCTGGGAAGCATCGGCTACTTTTCTCCGTTTAAAACAACTTGAAATGAATGACTCGATAGATGGCAATAGCATCTCCGTAAAAGATTTCGAAATGATAAACTCATCCGAACAATTACTAAAAAATGTATTTATAGTACAGTCGAAAAGAAACTCCGTTAGAGCAGGGACAATGTTATTGAAGCCTAAATTACAGATAATACCTAATAATATTGCAAAGTTTTCCTTTGATATTTGTTAATGTAATTTCTAGAATAAAGAGTTAATATAATTTATATTATTTGTATTCGGGCTATTATCACAACGTTTCGCCTTCATCAGGTCTATATGAATATTGGTAACCATATGAAATGCAATAACTGAACACTTAATTTAATCCAAGGGCTAGATTGATCTCGTACAACTGTCTAGGGATAGTGTCTATTTTCTAATGATCCAACGTACACAATATCCGGCCTGAGGTATTTAACTCATTACTATTATCACAAAAATCTCAGCCACCGACATTTTAATCCTATAGGCTATTGACAAGTGAAATTAGGTGAGCAATAATTGAGCTTAGAAGCCAGTATCCGGCTTTGCTCAATCAGTCTAAGGGACGTAGGATCAAGCGACGATCTCACATATTAATTTGGAAGCAGTTTTGAATCCTGCTGGAGAGTACATCTTTGTCTTTAATGATATATCACGAGCATTCAATCTGTAATAGAAAAAATCTAATAAATAAATATAGCGTCTACTCGAATATTTTTCTCCACTAAAATAATGTTGAAAATAATATATATATATATATATATATATATATATATATATATATATAGTACGTATTTTATTTGTGTCAATGAAGCCGTGCTCAATGTACGATTTTATAAAAGATATATTAAGTATATATAAGTAAATGTACAATTATCCCTCATTGATAGCTCATCGTCGAGTCTTTACTCTGTATATGAAAATTGTTATTGTGCATGGAACACAGAATCGTGCTACCGGTGAGGATATATATATATAGTCATCCGCAGACAGATCTGTTTCGCTGTATCACATCTCATCAGTACAGTTAGACTCCGATTGCTTTTTAACCCAGGATTGAAACCCGACCGAAATGGCATCAGTCGGCGTTTCTACCTCTGAGCTATGGGTGCTCGGTAGAAGGGGGCAGACTTTTTAGCGTGTAAATTATCATTATTCATGCCCAGTAGCTGAGAGTGTTCTAATTTATTGCTGAATGATCGTTGCGTCTATGCTAAATTAGCTACTGTTTTCAAAGTCTACTATTCTTTCAGAGTGCTAAATCAGGGTGTGAGAACGTAAAGTCATCCACAGACAGATCTGTTTCGCTGTATCGCAGCTCATAATTATATATATATATATATATATATATATATATATATATATATATATATATATGTGTGTGTGTGTGTGTCAAAGTTAATTAATATGTAAAGACGAAATGAGAATATCTGCGAATAATCGCTGTTTAAAAGTAAGACAAAACAGCAAGGAACACAATATAAATTAAAAAATAAAATGTTGCTAAAATTTAAAAAATGATAAAGTTTAAATACTATGAAGTGACGTCTGTTTTAAGAAAATGGAAGAGCAGAGGTGTAATTGATTTAAAAATGACATGAACATCTACCATTCGAAGCTAAATGAATTAGAATGAGATCCAAAATTTAGTCGTTAGAAAAAAATGCTTTCAGCAGAAAAGTGAATCAATAATCAATGAAAAGGATTTGAACAGGTAGACAAAACGTATTCTTGAATCATGAAATTGAAAAGTGACGTTAATACTTTCAATGTGCAGTGTGAATTCCGTCGAAATACACGAATCTAATAAAAAAATATTAATGTATTCCATACTCTTTTTTAAACAATGTGCTTTTCTCTTTCTTCGTTTCGCTACTTTGTGTCGCTTTCTATTTTATTCGCTACCCACTTTTTGCTGGTTTTACTTTCACTTTTTTCTTCTTTCCTTCAACTATTTTAAATACATTTATTTTTATTTCCATCGTTTTTATTCTCTATTCGTCGCTGAATTTCTTTTTTTTCATCCACTTCACTTTTTGTCTTCCTCTTATTCGCCTTTCTCTTAATGTTTGTCCTCATCCTTCTACTTCACGAATTATGATCGTTATATTCAGTTTCCCAAGAGTTCAATTCTCCGCAATGTTTTCAAAGTCTACTCAGTATGTTACTTAAATTGAATTGACGTGTTGTTTTAAAAGTACAATTCTCAGTCATCTATCTAATATTTAGAATTACTTCACATTTATTTAACAAAATACTCCGATAATGTTCATGAGATCGCTAATCTTGCAATAGAAGTCGTTCAGAAATAAGAAATCTGCGTTGTTTCGATTTTCTCTTTAGGCATGTTTTTCTCCTACGCAGAAATAACATTGGAAAAATTATAAATCCATCATCTCGCCCATCTATGGGGTAAATACTAGGCCTTTTATCAAGAATAACTTTTTCATATAATCGAAATGTTCATGTAAATTTAACAAAAACATAATATTATTTTAATATTGAACATCTTATTAAGATGGCCCACAAACAGTTGAAAATCTTTTAAAAATAAGTTCATCAGTCGTGAGTGTTCCTATCATTTCAACAAATTTTGTTAAAAATATTTTAGAAATATTTTCAGTTCAGAAGAACTAGTCACTGGAAATTTATAATTTACAAGGAGAGAAATTACTATATTTTCATCAAAGCAATTTCAAAACCTCAATAATTATACTTGGATAATTGCTATATGTAACTGTGTTGTACAAAGAACGGAAGACAATCGTTTTCAATGAAGATTTCAAATCACTACCATTCTTTTGCAACTGGAACAATAACCGTTAAACAAAGACTAGTGGCCAATACGAAAAACAAAAATGATACCAATAATACTATTATCTAGAAGGCATTCATTATATCTTGATTTTATGTATTTTCATGATTCCTTATTCAACGGAAATTTCAAAATAAATATGCATTTTAAATGCTTAAATTTATTGTTTTTAGAATGCACATTAAAAATATTTCAGAATACCTTCCTAAAACTATTTAGCATATTCTAGATGTAACCATATTTCTAAGTATTCTCACTATAAGAAATTAAAAAAAAAATCTACATGTCAGAAATCAGTATTTCTCCCAAGTTTACAAATATTACAAATTCAGAGAGTAACTAGAACAATTACAGCAGATGGCTTCGACATAATTATGAAGTGTATCTTACCAGTGGTCCGGGGCATAAACGTATTGAAATTGAATTTATTAAGGCGACAAGATAATTGTTTATTGTGCGCAATTTGGGCAATTATTTTCGTGTTGTAGATTAAAATTAATATCGATTAGCCTAATTATCCAACTTATATCCACAATATTTTATATTCTATTCAAGTTCTGTTGAATCGAAAGAAACATTCACGTGTTCGTAAATCAATATTATATAATTAATGATGAATTAATAATATTATATCCGTTTAAGGTGTTAGGAATAATATACAAATATAATCGAAGACGCCAGAAGCAGGTGTAGGCTTGTGTTAATTAAAATTTCTTATGAAACTTGCAGTATTCTTGCAATGATCAGTATTGATTGATAGATTTTATTTTACTAATGCGGATATAGATATTGGACCTATAAGATTATTAAAAAAATATACTACATTAATAAGAAATATCTATTGTAAAAAAAATATTTAAGGAATCTTGTTTTAACATATTTTTTAGTATCACACGTAAATATGTACAGATTTTCAGATGCATGCATTTCTGGTTCGGTTACCAATATAAAGCAGTGTATTTAAAACTCATCAGACAGCCCCCCACACACACACACACGAGCTGAAATAAGCATCGCCTTAAAAAAAGATTTGATAAGCATCAAGAAAGAAATTAAACATTCAAACCACATACAGATTTTACTTGTTAATCACCGGATTTTTAACATTTGTTCCACCTAAACAAGACAGTAATGCGCCTACGGCGCTGGAGGTTAGATAAGAGGGTAGTGAATAGCTACATAGGAGCAAAGAGCGAAGACAAAGAGGAAGCAATGAGGAACCGGTTACAGGGGCCAGTCAATGGGCAAGAAAAATATGCAAAGATCGGTGTGCAGAGAGTTGCGTGAGAGTAGAGTGTAAAAAGGGAGAATAGCAAGATTCAGTGCGCGTTGGGGAAAGGATATGAGCACTATGGGAGTCACGGAGATGAAAAATTGGCAATTGACGTTGTATTTATACTCCTGGAGACTGTAGATATCAGGGAAGCATGTATGCGGAAGGTAGTTCTACAGACGGAAATTGCAAAAGAAAAAAATGACGATAAAGTATAAGTGACGGTTGCATTTCGTTGTTTAAATATGAGATGGTGTTGATTGAATTTCATCAGAAACCATCAGTCCGTTTTAAAATACATTAGTGGATTCACTAACGCATCATGTTTTCTGATGAACTCATCAAAACAAATAATAAACGCAAATTATATATATATATATATATCAAAATAATAACTAAATAGACTCTGTAAGTAAGTAGGCCGTAAGTTTATACTAAAATAAACCTTCAAAAAAACCACTAACAGAACCTAATTCCGTTACAATCCGGTGCACTGAGGCGACGGATAAATGGGGAGAAAAAAAAGAAATCCGTGGAACAAGAACAAAACATTCAATACTCCGCAGCAAAGAAAAAAAAACAAAAAAACCCCAAACGGAACCAACCACAAGAAAAAGTGCTCGATACAAAGTACAAAAAAAGATATACAAAAGTAGAGCAAAGACACACAAAAATCTAAAGCGAGCCAAAACCTACCCCGGTTTCACACTACGGATCGTCAGGGCAAAGGCTCTGCCCTGACGATCCGTAGTGTGAAACCGCGGTAGGTTTTGGCTTGCTTTAGATTTGTGTGTGTGACAATTTACATGCCGCACCTTAATAAATATACGTAAATGATATAAATAAAAATATGATCAAAGTTAAAAAGCTATTATTTGCCAACGTATTACGTCCTCTGATGGACTTTATCCAAGCAAATATTAAATGTATGGTTTTGTTTTGCAACATACCTCTATAAACTAAATTAAAAATGCCATTAAGTTTTCAACATTTTGTAAATTTAAGAATGCTGGAAAATATGGATAAGTCTAACTGGGACAAAGCAAATTATGTCAAATGCTAAGAGATATAAGCTAATACGGAATAAACAAAATTTTGCTAAAGTACATTAAAATGTGTAATACTTATATAGAAGGATTACTCAAAATATTGGTCTTGTAAATTATATATATATATATAAAGTAAATCATCGAGCTTTATATTCGACCTCAACAGAATGCAGAAAGCACTGGACGGCCGTTTCGTCCTATATTTGGGACTCAACAGCAGTGCGCATCCACTACCAGGAATCGAACCCAGACAGTCTTGGTTATTAAGCTGATGTTATACCAACTGCACCACGGGCCCTGGCGACGAAGAGGTAACGAATTAAGCTCGATGAAGTGCGCCGCTCTTCACGAATTCCGTGGTGGAACTAATCCAAGCTCCTTTGCCCATAGGATAGTGCCTCCCCAAGCAACGACTTCCGCAACCAAGCCGCTAAATCCATAGCGTGTTTCGTGGTGGAAGCACAGATATGTAATTCAAGAAGTAGTAGGAGGATTTGAACAATTATTAAGTAAATCATCGAGCTTTATATTCGACCTCAACAGAATGCAGAAAGCACTGGACGGCCGTTTCGTCCTATATCATTTTATATAGAGATATATATATCTCAAACCAACAAATACTTACACAACGTCCAACCTCGTCACTTATATATATATATATATATATATATATATATATATATATATATATAAAAGTGACGAGGTTGGACGTTGTGTAAGTATGTTTGTTTGATAGATTTAATTTTTCATCTGCATTTTGCGGTCTAGCTCGATAAAATCTAATTCCTAATAAAGAAATTTCGCTAAAGTACATTAAAATATGTAATATTTATATAGAAGGATTACTCAAAATATTGGTCTTGTAAATTATATATATATATATATATATATATATATATATATATATATATCAAACCAACAAATACTTACACAACGTCCAACCTCGTAACTTATATATATATATATATATATATATATATATACATAATAAAAGTGACGAGGTTTGACCTTGTGTAAGTATTTGTTTGTTTGATACATTTAATTTTTCATCTGCATTTTGCGGTCTAATGCCTAATAAAGAAATTTCGCTAAAGTACATTAAAATGTGTTATATTTATATAGGAATACTGAAACCTCTGGTCATGTAAATTATATATATAAAAGTGACGAGGGTGGATGTTTTGTAAGTACTTTTTTGTTTGATAGATTCGACTTAGCGTCTGCATTTGCGGTCTAGCTCGACAGGAGTTGCGCTCAGATGTCGATAAAAATATTAGAACGCCAACGACACCTTGAATTTTTTCAGAAAGCCAAAATTACATGGAGAAATATAGATATTATCATCCCAAAAATTCAGGGATCAGTTTATGTATTGATTATAATATAGAATCGATCACCTCACTTTATGTTATCTATATCTATATATGTTACCCCACCCACTCCCATTCTACATTGTTATCTATATCTGTAGAAGTAACGAGGGTGGACGTTGAGTAAGTATTTGCTATGTAAATTTCTGTTTTTTGTTCTTATTTCACCTCAAACTACCCGAGTGAAACCAGGCTAAACTGCTATTATATATAGTTGGATTATCCTCACCGTTTTCGGACTGGACATCTATAAATATAAATATATATATATATATATATATATATATATATATATTGTAACTAAGTTGTTGAACTTGTAGGTTTATTTACCTTTTTGTTCATGCATTTACTTTTATAAAGAGTGCTCGATACAAATGTAGAGCGTTCTACTGTAATGGTTGTTACAATGATTTTAAATTCATAGTATCACTACACAAAAAATTTCTCATGTTTCGAAGCCAGCCCATTATGTTTTGGCTTCATCCTCAGATGATTTTTTTAGAAATAAGAATTATCCAGTTGAAAAGACCGTTTATTTGTGTTGGATTTGTTATTTTCGGGTGTAAGAGGGGTTGGTCTGTATTTTGAGTTCCGTTGACCTTTTTACTGGTGTTGGGGTTAAGTGTTTATTTTTGGCAGAGTTCATGATAGGTTAATCTAGTAATTTTGTTAGCGCTGGTGATAATGGCGCCTTTGGTTTAGGGGTTGGTAGGTTTTGTTTTGGGGTTGGATTCTCCTATATACCGAAACCAAACATCCCTTTCCACATACTTTTGGAAGCTAAAGGATTCAAAACTGAAACCCAAAGTAATATAGAAAATCCTAGAAAAAACTAGAACTTGCAACTCACTTAATGACATCTGCCCATTATGTCTAAGTGAAAAACTACACATTCCCCAGTACCCTAACAGCAACGATTTACTAAACCGTAGAGACGAATTAGCAGTAATATGCAAACATCGCAAATATTTCTCACTAAAATTTAAGTAAACACAAAAAAGAAAAACAGAATCTCCACCAAAGAAAACAAACCCTATACAATACCAACAAAAAATAATGCAGTTGCAACAGAATAGTAGGTAAATAAATAAAAACTACACTTTATATTTATAAAATATGTTGTATAGGGGATAGATTTTATAAAAGAAATGTATTTCTTAAATATTATAAAATGTTATATTTTATAATATTATAAAATAGCTTAATATTATAGAATATTATAAAATGTTTTTTTTTGTGAAAGATATATTTTGTGGAAAATATATTTTATAAAAATCAAGAGATCAAAAAAAAAAAAAAAAGCACAAACCCCTATACAAAATAACATACATTAAATTAAGGAGAAAACAACCCCAAAACAAAACAACACCTACCAACCCTTAAACCAAAGGCGCCATGAGCACCAGTCCTTACAAGATTAATAGATTAACCTATCATGAACTCTGCCAAAAACAAACACTTAACCCCAACACCAGTAAAAAGGTCAATGGAACTCAAAATACAGACCAACTCCTCTTACACCCGAAAATAACAAATTCAACACAAATAAACATGAGAAACATGAGAAATTTTTTGTGTAGTGATACTATGAATTTAAAAACATTGTAACAACCATTACACTATATATATATATATATATATATATAAATTAGAGACATTTTTCAAAATTCAGATATAAATTTCATGCAGCGTGTGGTTTAATATCAAACCAAGAAATGTAGTTCTTTCAGATTTGGATGTGATATTTATTTACGTATTGTAAATCTCTGTTCCTTAACGTATTAGATGACATGAAAAACATGCAAGTTTTCCATAAAATGCATAAACGCTATAAAAAATAAGCATTCGGATGCTATTCAAACAATTAACACGATATTTTTTTTTTATTTATATTATAAAACCTCGGATTATTGTCTTAATATTTGTCGTTATCGCAACGTTGGATCGTTATATAAACTAGGGGAGCGGTGAGTAATTTTAATAAATGTTACTGCATTAAAATTTTAATATGTTTCTGCATTAAATAATCAATATAGAATTAATAATCTGTAAAACAAAATAGACAACCGATAAATCAATCTTACAAAATTTCGACCTTCTTCAGATAGATGTTTTTACGGGTAATTTTTTTAAAGTATCCGGTGGGAGAATAGAGTAAATAATGGAACCGTAGAAAATGCTGATATCTCGATTATCTTTCGTGAGTAAAAGTGAATCATATTTCATTGTGTTTGATGAAATAAAACTTTTAACAATTTGTAGGCATGTATTTTTCTGATGTTTGGTTAATTCTCTGCTTCACACGTTTAAAAAAAAACACTACGTGTTATATTATTGAACATTAAAATAATCATTTCGTGGATCTTATCGAACTGGAAAAGAAAAGTAATTCAATATTTTGCTGATTCAGCTAAAAACATCCAGTAAGTTGACCCGCACCAAAGTAGCCAATTCATTGAATAGAAGAAATAGACAATCTTGCTGAGCGACTCAATCAATTTCCGATAAAATTAGCCTTTGCCAAGAATAGCTGAAAGCGACGAAGACATAACAAAAATTAGCACTTTACTCCAAAAGTCTCAATAAAGACAAAGTGGCGCCTTTTCTGAGAAGGTAAATAATGACGTGAGCTAATGTCAACAGGATGTTCACTGGCCAAAATAAAATTCTAAAAGACTGAATGTGCCTCAATTTACTCAAGATTAAACAGACAAATACAAAAGCCTTGGTTATATTAATGGGCATTCATAGCTATCAATACACGCAAAAGTTTTAAAATAGAATGTGAAAATCCATATATTAATACATGATATATCTTTTGTGCCAGTTAACACAATGATAAACTTGCATTCAGATGAATATAATGCGACATTATACCTATTTTTCGGTTGTGATAATGTAAAAGTTGAAAAAAGTGTAAGTAAATGATACATAATTCGCGCTATCAGGTTTGAATATAACGAGTTTAATAACAGTCACGTCTGCTGATTATATCTCTAGAGGTGTTGCTGTATAGTTTTTCGTAAATGTTTTACTGCAAGCAAGACAATAAAGCCCTGAAGACACAAGCTTTATTAAGTGACAAGGAAGAGAAAATATCAATGTGAGAGAATAATAAAATAATATGAATTAAATTGAAAGAAGATAATGATTAACAGTACATTTAAATTTCGAAGTTCAAAGTTATCAGGAAAAGTAGACACCCAAAGAGATTTCTACAATGAGAGGTTAAAGAGAAGAAGCTAAAAATAAAATGATGAAACCTAGCTACCAATATAGTAATGCACGTAAATTCGTAAATTTGCGGTAGCAGTGAGGAATTTCTATAATATAAATTAGAATATAGAAATCTTATAGAAAGGGAACGGGAATAGGAAAGAGAACCAAGACGTGATGCAGCATTTAAAATGGTTCTTTTGGATATTATCAATATCCTTGGAATCAGAGTAAAATCACCCAGTCAGATGTGGCAGCCTTATTCAATGTCCGAACGAATGATAGTCTTATATGTGTGCATGATATATTTTGGCATGAACGAATAGTCTATGATGACACAGTGAACCAACTTTCCTAGCCGTGGATTTAGCAATCAATCCAATATAAACGTTCCGTTTCATGTTAACAGAGAATGTTAGAATTGTGTAACTATCCTTATGGTTAGCATCACCCACGCTAAGGCAAAGTAAAAAGCTTACGTTATAATGTGCTTCAACGAAAGAATGTTGTGACTAACATGAAAGGAACATGTACGTAGTGATGCAGTTTTAAAAAAAATGAAACAAAATGGAGCTTTTATTTAGAATGAAGCAGTTGGAGAAAGAGGTTTTAGAGAGTTTGACACTCCCGGACCTATTGAACGCAAGAGAACAGAGAATTAGTAAGTTGATGGCAGAAGCGTCAGTATGAACACAAACATTATTAAAGTTAGAGACGATCATCATGAACCTGAACATTCTGAAGCGACACTTCTCATCAATATGAATTTACTAGAACATATCCTGTATCCAAACACTTATAAAATTCATACGTCAATTCTGAATTTTAATAATAAAATTAACATACATTTGATCCTAGTATTTTAAATCAGAAGAAGAATGTAACAAATGTTAAGGTACATGTATCTAATAAAATTCTCAATTTGATAGTAATACTTCTTTATCTAACCTCCTGACAATTTATAGAATTATTCATAAATGCATGTATATTCTAAAAACACGCAAATGTCACTTAAAGAGTAATTGGAATCCCATAAGACGGATGCAAATCTAAAGTTATCGATGGACCTAGAAACATTAAAATCGAGTGGACACATTCATTTTATTTCCAACGAATATTTTCACAAAGGTCTCCTTAAGTCTTTCAAACGGGGATGTTTTCGCTTACCGATCAAGATACCTCTGTTTTGCATATGAAATGTTGCCTTTACGATTCCAAACAAATGCATCGTCTAACAATCGATTAAATTTATAGAGGGAACATTTGGCCTCAAAACAATATTAGGAATATCTAGGGATACATTTTTGTTGTAATTTTCAGTTCTTTTCAGTGGCATCTGCAATGTATCTGTGCATAATTTGAACACAAGATTAAATGTTTTTTAGTAGTAGTCTAGGCTGAGCTCGGTATTAAATACATTGATTAACTGCGTCTTTAGTTGGAGTTTCAATCCATTATTTAATTTGAATTTACCTCCAAAAGAATAATGGAATTCACTGAATTCCCAATGATTCTTGACGAGAGATTTTTCAACTGGGGGATCAAAAAATGAAATTAAAGCTTGAATTTTTTCTGGGTTTTAAGCATTTCTTTTTCACGAGATGATATCTCTTTGATATATGAATTTCCACACCAAGACAACCTGACGTACTTTATACATTTCCCGCTGTTTCTACCTTATTATTATACCTTATTATTTTAATAAAAATAAGAAGTCATTTTAATTATTAATTTTCTATCCAAGTCATTTACTAAAAGTACTTGTAAGAGATTGCTCACAAGAACGTGAAGATACTAGTGATAGACTTATCTTTAATATCATCATTTTACATTTTATATAACTTACACGCTATTTGTTCATATTTTGTTGAAATTATCAATCCTGAGATCTTAAGAGGTTGTTTAATTATAATTTCAAATATATGAATATTATAAAATGTTATATTCATGCGGGGTATCCGAAAGCATTTGAGGAGACATTCACTTGCTGTTATTTTCAAATCAACCCTGACCCTGGAAGGTAGCACCTGTTAGGCTCCAATATATGGGCAAATATGTTACTCCCAAAATGGTGTCAATGCACTTTAAAATTATGAATATTTTTAGTAGATTTACCAGCAAAAGATTTTCATAGAATAAAAATACCAGCAAAACATTTTCATGAAATTTTAAAAGAAAAAATGAAAGCAATATATTTTGTAAAAGAAATTACTTATGCTTCATGAAATTTAACTTAAGGCATTAAATGACCTTTAAGGCATTGTTATGCAGCTAAAAAAAATCAGAATGTTATATTATTTTCATATCGCAACCAAATATTAAATTATACAGACTGTATATTGGACCATGTGTTTTTACTTTTACCAGTATATTTTCAAACTTTATAAGGAAAGTGTAGATTGATAATCTAAACAAAAGTTTATTTATTCAAAATAATTATTTCGATGCCATATTTAACTAAATTCATGTAATATATGTTGTGATTTACATTTTTCTTATTTTTGGCTGTTTAAATTATTCGCACCCAATTCCGTCAAGTTTGAATGACAGAAAACCTTTGGAACACTAGTAATACCGATTTTAGACTTCTTGATTTTGGAAATTGTGAAGCAAATCTTATGATTCGACAAGTAAGATCTACATTAATATCATTTTTAACACGGTGTTTTCAGAGAATCAGATAATTAATTTCCTTTAATGAACTTATAAAGTAATATCGGCTATTAATAGCCCAAAATGATTCTTCTATCAGTCAATCTTTTATTTTGTTCTCTTGACATTTATTAGTTTAACCCTTTGTTGCATATTGGTTACAATTGTAATCATTCTCAAAAATAACATTATCTTTCGCTATTATTTTAAAGAAAAGTTACAATTGTAACCAATATGCAACTAAGAATTAATGATTTTATTTATGCGTATTTGAAAAGAAAATCTGTAATTTTTACTGCTATTGGCGCTTTCCTGTATCATCAAGGAAATATATATATATATTAGTCATAGGTATGATAAATAAATATATATATATTAGTCATAGGTATGAAGAATAAATAAATATATATATATATATATATTAGTCATAGGTATGATAAATATATATATATATATATATATATTAACATGCCCTGTGAACATAGAATCCAAAAGAGTATCCTTTACATATAATGGTAGGATAACTCTCTACGAGAGCTTTAAACATATATGCATATAAATACATATAGAGCAAATATAAGAAAAATTAAGACAGACGCGTTATTACCATGAAATAACGCGTCTGTCTTAATTTTTCTTATATATATATATATATATATATATATATATATATATATATATATATAGCCATATATATATATATATATATTACCATATATATATATATATATAATATATATATATATATATATATATATATATATATATATATATAGCCATATATATATATTAGATATATATATATATATATATATGCCATATATATATATATATATATATATATATATATATATATATATTAGCCATATATATATATATATATATATAGCCATATATATATATATATTAATATATATATATATATATATATATTAGCCATATATATATATATATATATAGTTTTATCGTCATAGGCATGACATATATATAATATCACAGAATTAGATTTCGCAGGCATCGAGAAATTCTCTTAATGCCTCTAGATGAATAATAGCAAAGCAATCCACAAATAAGGCTGCACCCTCTGTCATGAGCATGATTCTCATAGATGCAGAAACCTACGGGCATTTTATGGCAAAATCGATCATATTTCCAGGAATTTCCTTTCATAAAGCATACTTTGTTTCCATATTTCTTACGTATTTGGTTATAAGCGGTTTAGCTTTCTGTCTTTGTGTGTGCGTTTGAGAGAGAGAGAGAGTGCCCGTTTCTATGTGCACGGTTGAATAAAAGCGAGGGGGAGTGCGCGCATATATGTCGGTACGGGTAATGGAGGGAAAACCTGTGTGCGCGCGTGCTCTTTACGAAATATTTCGTCAACACACTAGTTTGTTCATTTTCTGCCTAAGATAAATCCCTTCGAGAATAATGGTTTAGCCGCTATTTCAACCTGAGTTCCTGTATTAATAAAGCAAATGAAAAATAGCCCAGTTTCAGATGAGATAAACATCTTTATCAAATAAGGCGCATTATGCAGCATTTGACAAAACCTTATAAAACCATCCAAATTATAAATACATATGTGCCAGATAAGCATGGAAACAACCAGTCTCACTCAAATAATAATCAAATTACGAAGAAAATACGAATAGTCATCATTAGAAAAACATTAACTCCGATCTTGGCAGTAATGTGTACTATGACATTAAGCTAATCTCACTGTAAAAAAAAATGTATCTTTATTCCTCAGATACAACTGCGTTGTGGTACAGTGGATATCGGCTCGGAACAAGAAGCCGGGGAGTCGAGTTCGAATTCCAGTTGCACTTTATTTTGTGTTTTTCTCAATTGGTTAATGGATGATATAGGATTTCTATGCTATAGAATCACTTAAATTACGAGAATTCTTTGTTTCAGTTATTTTTAAGAAAAGTTTGTAGAATGGCTGATACCCATGCAGCACTCTAAATGATGGAATGACCAACGGCTTGAAATAGTTTATTTAAGTAAATAATAGTAGCATTCGAAGCGTAATATTCGAGTGTCATTCGATTAATTTTCAAACTGACTACTTCGGCGACTATTGTGATCTAAACCCCTTCACCCTGTGTTGTAAGTTCTGTCTTGTATATCATTTAAATCATTGTACTGTTCTGTGTATATCGGCTTAGCACTAGATATTGTGTTGAATAATAGGGCAGGACACATTCTCTGTGTATCGTATCTATCTAGGAATTACAATAAAAATAGTTTTCATTTTAAAAATAAGCTTTTCATATGAATGCATCAAATTCTTGATGTAGTTGTAGTTAAATATTCTGGCAAGAATAAAATTATCCATGTGCTTTTAACTAAGATAAGCCTAATATCCTAATTTATGTTTTATATCAATTGCGACAGCGGTACCTTTTAATATACTATACTGAAATATCGAGAAATGAATAGTACACTTCTATATGGTACATATGTAGATAGAAAAAACAGCAATTGCCTCCTAAATCCTTTTGTTCTTCCGTTGACAACGACGAATGAAAGTGCATTAAATTCTAAGATTTTAATGTAACCTTTTGCAAAAAATATATTGTTTAAATGGCCTGTAGTGAACAATGCATACTTTAGTCATTTTATCCCAACATACTTTACTAGGGCACTATGTACCACATGTTCTTTCATGCGAGAATCACACGCTATATTAATATTAGTTTCTCGTCCCATAATATTTTGAATCTTGGTTTCGACAAAAATCCCAGATGACCTTGTTCAACGCTCTCAAGTTTGATTTGAAATTGATTACCTTCTACTTGTCTGTTTACCAGATTATATGGCCCAGTCTGTTTTGGCATTTTTCATAGCTTTGGAGAAATATATGTCCCAGAGTATTTGTGCGTAAGTGAATGCAACAATTTAACTGAAAGTTGAAAGACTATATTGAATCTAATGCTAGGCCAGTTCCTAACAATTTGTTTCACTGTGTTGTGTTGAAAGATTTTCTGTCCTGAACCCAATCATGTTTCGATCATTGCTGCTACCAGAGGTCCGGTGTCCCAGCTATTTAACTTGAGATCTTAGATAAAATCCAGAGAAAGAATCTTACTAATATTCGTCCTGGTTTGGCGGATACATTATCCTCTCAGTATCCTTTCTATAAGCACTTTCATGGTGGTTGTTCGGATAAGCGCTTTGCTATGGTGGGTATAAGTTGTTAAATTTAAGCGCAGTATAAGACTGGAGTCAATATCTCGTAGATTTTCAGTTGAGTTTGTTAGATGCTAAAAGTTTCTTAGCACTTCTCATTTGTTGAATTGCCTTTCGGCTCTATGCTTTTCACTAATCTCAAAAAATAGGTGCTATCTACTGTCCTCCTGATTACGCTCTACTCTTTTTAATCTTTGCAGTATTTCTGTTTCTAATTCTTCCACACCGTGTAACATCCTTTAATCTTAGTGTCTTTATTGCATTGTCTACGTTGAGAGCGATTGAAAGATACGCGTGTTTACATCAATGTCGGCATAGCTTGAATGTGACGAAGACCTAAATTACGAAAAGCCTCAAACAGAAACATTTTTCAAATTTGCCATTGATTTTCGTCCCAATTTAAAGGTATATATAATTTATGTACTCTTTTATCCGATATATATATATATATATATATATATATATATATATATATATATATATATATATATATATTATGTGTGTGTGTGTTTTAGAGGAAAAGTTTCAAAGGCTAAGCCAATCTCAGCAACTTAGTATTTATTGACTGGTTGATTGATTGAATCTGCAAACGGAAAAATCGAATCTATAGTAACAAAATTCAATGAGTCACATTTATTATTTATTTGTCGCATTTAATATTGATCGGTGCAAGTATTTCGGCGTGCTTTGTGACCGCCGATTCTTTCAGTGACGAATAATGAATGTATTCGCACGAATAATTTGATTAGTGGCTGCACTTGGAACGGAAGAGGAAGTAGCAGGAAGAGGAAGTGTCCAGCGCATACTTGGTCCTTTCAATGATTCGCACAATACCTATACAGCAAAAATATAATAGAAATCACGAGCATGCGTATAGGCTGTTTCTCATTACAATAATGAAAAACCAGTTCTGATGTGATAAAGACGAAATAAGTCGGATGTAGTATGAAGATTTAGATCAAATAAAATCGTACTGATTTAAGGCATGTAGCGACGTAAAAACAAAGAGAGAATGAGAGCATGTTGCACTCATTTTAAACTGAAATTAATAAAGGAAAAATTGTGAAGTAGAAATATTATCTGCTGTTGTATCTGCATCAGAACTCTTACAACTTTTCGACATTTGTAGACACCGGAATTCTTCAGCTATCATTATTTATACATCGGGTCGTATTGGATTTCCTAGAAGTGTGATTTTAATTTCTAATTCGATTACTGCTGACAAAATACATGAAATGTTTCATTTTAATAGGCAAACAATCGATAAAATAGTCAATATGGCGAAAAAATGCAAATTGTCAGTTAAAGAAGAATGAGAAAAATCCAGTAATGGGTTTGACTCAAACTTTATGAATTTTAAAACATAGGAAGAAAGTTGGAAAATGCGGTAAGTAAAACTTTGTAAATGTATTAACCAAGAACTAATTTTGTGGTACGAATAGGAAAGTATATAACTTTACATTCGAAAACATAAAGCTAAAATAAAAAAATAATATATGTAATAATGTGTATAATAAACACACATATATATATATATATATATATATATATATATATATAAACATGTGGTGTAGATACAGAAGAATCCACAGGAGTATCCTGTACATAAATTGGTAGGATAACTCACGAGGAGAGCACTAAATGTATATGTATATAAATGCATATAGAGCAGATATATGTAAAAATTAAGACAGACATGTTATTTCCTGGTTAAGCGGAAGTGTCGGACTATTTCACACAAACCATCATCAGCTACTGTCTTTATTGTAGACAAGATTTTACACATGTAAAACTCCTCTACAATAAGGACGGGAGCTCGTGATATTTCGCATGAAATAGGCCTATACTTCCGCTTAACCATGAAATATATATATATATATAGAGAGAGAGAGAGAGAGGGGGGGTAGAATAATAAATAGACATATCTTGAAATTTTCTTCCACCTAAAAATGGCGCATGTGAGTGAATTTCTCACACAAATAGCTGGAATATTTTTGGGAATCTTCACACTATCCAACATACGTACTTATAAGCGCAGGTTCTTTGAGTGCTGCTATGTGTCTTGAATTTCAGGAATATTATGAATACTTAAATATCTTTATTTGGTTGGGCCTAGCCTTTGAGATTTGAAAAAGAAATTTCTCAACCGACTTCATTTTCTTAATAGCTGCCTTACGTAAACATAGCGTGAAACGCTGACGGAAAATAACAAAGGAAATTTTAATTAGAAGTTTGAACGTGTTAGAAAGGATATTAAAAAGATTTTTAAAATAATAACAACAAAATGTGATCTTTCCTCTTAATAACAGCATAAACATTTTAATGAGGAAAATGTTTTTATTAAGTTTGAGCCCTTTTAACATCATGATATGCTGTTTTTTTTTTGTTGTTTTTTTTACTTTTGGCAATTGATTGGAGGTATTCAAATTCGTAGTTTCTTTCTTCTGTTTGACTACAAGATCCATTTCATAGATGATAAAAAATAACAAATCTGATTTTCTCAACGATTTTCTATAAAAAGTTACTTATTGTATGACTTGTTTTTCTGTGCGTGGTTGAAGGAAGAATGCGTTTTTTTTTCTTTCTTTCAAATGTTCGTTTTTACTTTTCGTAAGCTGGGAGAAAATGAAGTTGTTGAGTCAAGGATAATATTTTTCCAAACAGGTTTCTAAAATCTGTGAGCGTCTTTAATCTGGGCGCCAGAAACAGTTTGGCAGTTCTCTGGAAGCGTTAATTAAACGAATGTTTACACTGACCGGACGGTAAAAGCGAGACAGGGGCTTGTCAATCTAAATTCCTTGTGTCAGATCTTGCTTTGATGATTTTGGGATGTCACTGACTTTAGTTTAACCACATATTTTTACGTAAATCGGGCGCCATGCATAAGACCAAAGACTTCAATAATGTTATTGTAGGTTATTCTAAGTAACTTGTGAATCTGCAATGGCACAAATTTAGGTTGTAAAAGAAATCAGATTTCCTCTTTCTATATGTGAGGGGACACGTTTCACTGCGAGATTTTTAATCGACCGCATAATTAAGTTTTTAATCGACTGAGTCGATCGGGCGAGTCAAATCTCAAAGGCGGTTTGAGGCATTTCATATTAGCTTAGAATACTTTTCTACTCTTTTACCTGATACTTTGTTCATTTGTATAAACCAGTTCTTTTTTTTGCCTAAGTTATTACATTTTCTAAACATTCTTACGAGTATTTAAAAGAGTATTTCCTCACTTGCTAATAATTTTGAGTTTTTTTTTGTTCAAGAAAAATTGTTATTAATTATTTGAGTATTTTCATAACGATCATCATTATTAATCTCTCGAATGCTTCAGTTGTAGCGGAGACCTAAGTGCAGAAAAACACGAACCGTCTTCTCTAGTTTGGTCTGTTGGTGGTAGGTCTCACGTGTCCTGGTATTGTCATGTTTTTTCATTCTTCGACGTTGTGTAGCCAGCTCTTGCGTCTTTCTTCAAATGTCTTTTACGGGATGCTCTTGAAAGAGTATGTTATGCCATGCGACTTGACTATAACCTGCCATCTACCGCAGTTTAATAGTGTGAAGGAGATTCCAGTTAGCCCAATTTGACCTTAATCTTTACAGAATCATTGGTTTAGTGTTCCCAGTAAGAGATATAAAGGAGACTTTGCTAGACTTTTTTCTCAAAAGCAAATATTCGTTTTCCTGTCTAACCCAGGTGTTCCCGTGTCTCACATACGTAGAATACAATGGCTATATCTTGTCTTTTACACAGATCATATAGTATAATAACTCGCATTCTTATCGAGTAGACTTCTTGGTATTTCATAGTATTGTTTTCAGCAATGGCATCATTTAGATTTCCCAAAATACATTTTCAAATTCTCAGTTCTTCGGGTTCTTTACCATACTTCCAATAATAGTAATACGACTGTGGACAAAAATGCGTCAAATTAAAATGTTTTACAATTTCTGTCATTCTCTCGATCACTAGAAGATTAAAAACAACTATTTTGTATTCTTTATTCTCTATATTCACGCTCGTCGTTTTCTGTGTAATTTGGTTTAATTCATGTTTCTTTAAATCTACAAAGAAACATGCACACAAGCAATATCTAAAAACAAAACTCAACCTATTGCCTTCACCTATTTCCGATTGGAATTTGCTTGAGTGCCATATATTTTATCATAAAGTACCGGTAAATTTTAATGAATGATTAAGGTTTAATTTTAAAGATGAGAAAAACAAACATTTTAAATAGGTAAAAATAAATTGTTATCAAAATAGAGAAAGATGAAACATTCTCACTAGCCTTTTAGAAGTGTTCACAAATGTTTATTTCATAAATTGAGATTTATTTTCGGTGAGACAAATTTTTAGCGATGGTTGGGTAACCACGTTAAAAGATGGAAAAGAAAAGTAATAGAAAACTTAAGCATGAATATAAAACAATACTGAGTAGAAGTAAAAACATAAAAAATATATTTTTCTAATACATGCAGATATATGTGTATAAGTGCCAGTGAGATGGAGATTAGGCGTGTAAGTTTGTTATCTTGAAGGTCATTGAAATAAAGAGATGTAATTTTTATTTATCATCAATATGTTTTTCTATTACCAAAGATTGTGTGGGCATGCCTGCTTGAACGTGTGCGCTCTCATGCGCAATGAGTAGGAAAATAACCAATTATTTTTCTCAATATTTTATTGACTACTTTTATTCATATTTGAAACATTTACTTCTAGTGTGACAACTAATTTGAACGGAAATTTTCAAGAGATAAAAACAGTTATATATTCTATCGAATAATAGAAACAAAATAAAAATTTACAATCATATGTATAACAATGTGTATAAAATAGACATAATATATTTGTATGTACGTGGGTATATAGGAAGGTAGGTAGGTATGTATGTGTGTATGTATGTAAACAGGTGTGTAAGGTGGGAGGTTTTGTTAGTCAACTACATATCTCACACGTTTTTATCCCAGTTATTTGTTAGCAATGAAGTTTCTTTTTTGGGGGGGGGGGAAATGAACTTTAGAATTTACGTTTCTTTTTTCCTCGGAACATTGTCTTGTGATTTCTTTTAGGATATTCTTTGCAAATGTTTCCAAACTAAGGACTTTCGAAAACTCCAAATTTTGTTAAATAAAAACAAATATATGTTACTCTCTCAAAATCATATAAAATACAAATTTATTCTAAATATAAAAATTTAAAATAAACAATAAATCGAATAATAAAAACAAACTGAAATAACTTTTTTTCTCAACACAAGCAAATAGCATGAAGAAATAATTTTATGTAAGATTTGCAAAAAAAGATTGTGTGTATTTATTTTTATTTCATTGTCACATGTTCATCATTATTAAACAGAAAAATTTAACGGCATATCTGGGTGGATGTGTGTAAGAAGTCTGAAATTTGATTTAAAGGTAGACAATAGAAGGCAGGTTTTTATATTTTTCCTCTAAAAAAGTTAATCATAGTAAATTAGTTTATACAGAATCTCACGTAGCTAACCTCATTATAAATTATTATAGCATGTGATATAAATATTGTCATGATATTGAGAGAGAAAATTCCTTCAAGAAATTCTTGATTTTCTCAGAATTTGTATTTTTAGATTTAAACAAAATAATCTTTAAAATAAATTCAAATCCAATTTTCATGCAAATATCTCGAACCGGATTTATTTAAGGCAAAAAATGCTAAGCTGTGAGGTATAAGAAGCGTCTTATTTAAAAAAAAAACAAAAAACGTTTTATTGTTATATAAGTGATAGCTTGCTGACTTTATAAATTATTTTTAAAGAGTTCAAGTAAATTATCACAATTCAATATTCTGAATACATTGTCAAGTACACCTACGCACGCTCACACACACGCATGTATATTGGATTTACTTAATATATAGACATATATTGAATAACATGGATTGTTACATGTAGTAATATAATTTGTTTAATTATTTGGAATGGGCATACATCCCAAGCAAGACAAAAATGCCACTGGAGATCAGGAGGTTACATATGAGGTAAGTGAAGAGAAAGCTGAATATGTTACGGTGGTTTCAGAGAATGAATAAGAGCAGGATGAGAATACAGGTGTGAAGAGAGCTGCATGAGTGTAGAGTGGGAAGAAAGAAGATTTTGATTCGAGGCTTGTCAGGAAAAAGGATGTGACTGAAGGATTTTAGAGATGAAAATTGATTTTGCATTTATATTCTTTAATATTGCAGTTTTTAGGAAAGCAAATATACAAAAGTAAATTTTACAGGCGGGAAGTACAAGCAAAGAAGCTACTAGAGTAGAAGTTGCAGTTTCATTTGATTGGATTCACTGTAAAAGTTGCGGTTATATTTAACTGATAAACACATTTTAAATCTTTGTAAGAATTATTTGACTAAAAATGAAGAGAAAGGAAGGCTTCGGAATTAGAATTGACTCCCACAAAGCCCTGATTTCAATCTTATTGAACATCTATTGGATATGTTGGATAAAAAAAAATGATAAATCTAATGTAAGTTCGCAAGACACATTTTGGGAACAAATACAAGCTGCTTGGCAAATGATACAATTAGATACATTGAAAAAGCTTGTTCATGTCAATGCCTGACAATGAAAGCTATGTTTAAAAGGAAAAGACTCTTATACTAATTATTAAATTTATTTGAATCAAGTATTTTTTCTTGTTAAAACATTTGTTGAGTAAATCAAATAGCATTACGTTAATTAAATTATTTATTTTCTGTTTATATGCCGCATAAAAGCCAAAATAGTTTTTGTCCTAATACTTTTGCACAGTTTTTATATAGACACACACACACACACACATATATATATATATATATATATATACATACATACATATATATATATATATATATATGCAGACACAAGTGTGTCTGTCTAGAGAGCTACGTAGTAATTGTTAATTATCCCACATTGGCACAGAAGAAACATGCGTCTGAATATATGTTCTGTACAAAGATACACACACACACACACACACACACACACATATATATATATATATATATATATACATACATACATACATATATGACTAACTATATATGGATCCATGCGACCGCCAATGTTTCTGTATTTTATAAAAATTCATATTCTAAGATAAAAATATCTATCGCTCATAGTAATTGGTTAATTTTTGCAGTTATATCAGCTTTGGAAATGGCAAGTTTTATGTGTAGAGTGTTATCATAGATTTTAGAGACTTGAATGAAGATTAGTTATCTAGGTGTTGTGAATCCCGGGAATTCGGCCCGCACAAATAAATGAACAACGACCAGTAATTGAGATAGAAATAAGTGTATTAACATAAGGATACAGGCTTTAATAAAGATTAATAGTCCAGGTATTGTGAATTCCGGGAATGAGGTCTGCAAAAATAAATGAACAACGACTAGTAAATATTATAGAAAATAAGTGTATTAACGTAAGGATACAGACTTGAAGGCAGATTAGTAATCCAGAATGCGGGTTAGTAAAAAGTATATGTACAAGTTTCTGGAAGTGAAGTCGTAGTATATTGAGGATGTCTGCGTCGGAAGCTGACGGGTACTGCGTAATAATCTTCTCGATGAGTGGAGCACAGAGCTACTATGAACTAGTTGCGGTCTTCTCCTGTCTCGCTTCTATAGCAGTAGTATAAATATACTCTAGACGAGTCTATGTTTAGAAAAAGGGAGAACCGCACAAGATAATACTAAACAAGTGATGAAGCTCTATTCCTGCTTAAAAGACCGAGTAGAGTGTGAACAGTGCGATAATCAAGAGAATAGAGCAAGTATCTACAGTCAATATTTAGGCAATTTCTTTTTCTTTTCCGGCAAACATATAGATGATAACGACAAAATGCAAATATTGACACAGTGAATATATTTCAATAAATATATTTAGTTACGAGAGTAAAATGCAGTCAGATTTACAAAGCTTAAGTTTATTTATCCATATGCTCTGCACTTCGTAGGCTATCATTATTTGTACGGAACATTGTGTATAGCACCACAGTGAATTAAAAATTTATTACATTTACTCAACTTCATCTTTGGCAGAGTCCCTGAATATTTTGCATATTTAAAATTAAGATGAGGGAAATAGGATTAACTGTGCTTCTATAAACTTTTAATCGAAATGTCATTAATTCTAAGCAAAATCGATTTTCAAAGCAGGGATATAATTTATGTTATTGTTATTTTTCGGTGGGAAAGTAGACAAGCCATTGATTTGAATAGTACACACAAATGTTGGTCCTCTAAAAGATTATTAAATCTCAATCATATGTCTGACGATGATAGTAGGAAAACAGCAGAAAGGTACTCATAAAAGAACTGTCAGAATTTCGGATAATTTTGTTTTAATTTTCTTGCACGATATCATTCTATTCTGAAAACTTGAATTATATTGGGAAAGAATGTGAATAAATAAAGTTCATATAGCTTTAGTTGAATATATATATATATTCTAAACAGATATACGTTCAACGGTTTTATCAGAAGTACACAAATGGAGTTACATTTAGATAAAGACAACCAAATCAGTAGGCTCAACTTACAAGTCTGTTATATTCACGGAAAGCTATGTAAACATCTTTGATATTATAGTGTGTAAATTTAGACAATCTGGAAAATACGTTTGCACATCAAGGTATTCATGTATATTGTTCGATAGAGTCGGGGAAATTTTAGTGTTCAGTTTGATGGGTTTCTGGAAAATTATAGTTTGTAACAGAAGAGTCGTGAAAATGTTATTGTTTAAATGAAACTAGTCGTGAGACTGTTGTTGCACAACTGGGGGTAGTCGTGAGACTGTTGTTGCACAACTGGGGGTAGTCGTGAGACTGTTGTTGCACAACTGGGGGTAGTCGTGAGAATGTTCGTAGTCAGATCGCGACAATCAGATGAATCTTGTGGTGCAACTCGTTACATTATGTATAATCTAAAACGAGTAACCCGAAATTGGAAGATATCATTGTTCAATTCGAGCCGTTTGAAACCATTGATGTGAAACTCGATACTCTCGAGAAGTTAGTGCTTATAAAAAGAATTTGAAGAATTTGATTGATTTGCTTATTCGCAGGTTCTTTAAAATTCTAATAGTTAACTTTAGCTGGATGCTATAGAGAAACTATTAAAGCAACGATGCTTAGTTTCGGAAATACGTTGACGTTCGCATTTAACACAGTTGGTACCATGTTACATTTCACCTTTTAGAAATTCTGTAATATATAGTTCAATACGCTTTCTGTTTATATGCAATTCGAGACAATAAAAAATTAGTGTTATCGATCAAAGATTTGCATGAAATGGTACATGAATCTCTTTCAGTATAAGCTTATTGGAAAATTTGTGTTTGCGGAACGAATCAAGAGTAAGAAAAATTCCAACTGCATCGCATACCGAAATGAGAGGCCATTGTTAGATCATATGATCATATATTTGCTAGGCTTAAATGGTTTAGGTGAAATTCAAAATTAGAAGCTATTATTTTCGGAAAGAATAACTTTTTATAGATGATATAAAATATTTTTGCAGTGGATATTAAATCATTAGGCAATTTGCTAAAAAACACAGATGAAGACTCTAATAGTTATTAGGAACAACAATATGAAGGCAATGTTTCCCTTGTATCTGGTAATATTGGAACGAACAAAGCAAAACAATCTCTTATTTAAGGAATATTTAAGTCAGTCAAAAACAATTACTGTCCTGAATTTGATTTACTTTTCAGATTCAAATCGACAACTAGAATATAAAATAATTTATAAAGATTCAGCAGGTGATATTGTTTACAATTGCAAAACAAAGATCTAAACAAAAGTTGCCGTAAAAATGTTTATTAAAATCAAGCTTTCTAATGCAGAAACGAATAATATTAATCTGTATGTAAAATCACTAATTCTATATGTAATGAGGCCTAAATACAAAGTTAGTCTACATCTACCTAATCCAGTGAAAGACCAAGAAAATTTTGCCCAGTAAGATACTAACCAAGTATTCTTAATTGCCACTTTCGTATTGTCATATATGCATGATCAATTTTGAAGATCTATTTAGTATCTACACTGACAATTTACTGGGATAAGTGTAGCAAAAAATGAAGATTTCATAACAAACGGTGTAGAGTAGAAGTCAAATATCAAACACAGATATAATTCCATTTCTTATCAACTTATCTAATTCCTTCTTCTGTTTCTTTTTATTAGCCATAATATGGTTTTCTCTAGGTGAAAACAATTAGTTTTAGATATGTTAATCATTCCTTTTCTTTTTAATGAAAATATATTTTCACCGAATACGGATAGGAAATAATATACAATAAAGACAGTTAATAAATTGTTTGAGACTTCATTAGTTTTCTACTTATTTCATTTCTTTTGTTGACAGTGTTTGTATTATATCAAATGTAAGATTATTTTCGAGAAATATAATAACGTTTTCTTCGGAAAAATAAGGGTATCCATCAAGTTGGAAGCTGAATTCAGAGGTTTCATTATTCTCATGGACTGAACCTTAAATGGGCTCATGAGGATCAAGCGAAACATTTCAATAACTACAGTACAACACAAAGAAGAGATTTGAGTTTCCTAATAGAAGGGATATGTTAATGAATTTTCTCAGAATTATAGATATTAGGATTTATATTATCTTGAATTCTATTAAGCACGCTAAACAGGTTCGTTACGAAAGCATTCTCTCACTCCGTTTAGTTACGCTGTACAATATGTCCGTTGTCAGTATGGCGTTCTTAATACAAGGTTAGAACTAAGAAATTGGCAATGTACGTGAGAAGATACGTTTTGGCTCGTCAGATTCATTTCCGTTTCCACATCGTTAGCTAGATTGTGTCGACTTCAAGTAGCTTCTGATTGATTCTTCGTTATAATAAAAGATTGAAACTGAATTCTATATTTCCTCTCTATATTCGTCTTTTTTTTCAATCAACTTCTCTCTCTTTCTCTCTCTCTCATTCTCTAGCTTTCACGCATACGCATATGTACATATAAACTGCATTTTGCTTAAAACCTCAGTTATATATGAACAGGCAATACTACATATGGGGTTAGAGATAGGCGGCATGTCATAATTTGCCCGCCTATCAAATCAAATGAGAAGCAAATCGGCTACATTAACGAATGATTTGTAAGTAATCATCTTACAACTGGATGCACCCAGTATATATTTTTCAAACGTAATTTAGTCTCCCAAAGGACCAGAATAACCTGGCATTCATGAACCACCATACAAATCTACTAAATGATGTGCAAATATTTTTAAGCTATAATGACATTATAGAAGGTGACACTTGTTAAGTTTCTGTATAAAATTTAATAAAAAACATTGCGTGAAAATGAAAACGGAAAAAAGTTTTTTATTTTTTAAGGTATTCGTTTCGAAAATCGTTAAGTAGTATATTTTTATTGCTTATACTGAATCTGACGGAACCTTTCGATAACAAAACGCTATTCATGATTATAAATATAAAATAATGTAATTATTAAGGGGTTTTCTTACTACAACGGAGTTACTAATACGATGCGTGCGTTATGTAAAGGATCAGTTTGCGAAAGACATGAATCCCTCTCATCTCTCTAGATGTAAAATAGCAGTGTAGACTAGGTTCTCTAATCATGTTTAAGAATCGAACAAGTGGCGGACCAACTTTGACACTATTTACATTATTCGGACAATCGTCCTAATCTTTTTGTCATTTGTATGAAGTTTCGGCAGTTGTACGCTGTAACCTTCTTCAGGTGTTAGGAATTTCGAAGACGATCACTGGGGTATATCATTATCATTCTTTGTTAGAACCCTCGTTTGGTAGTCATCATTGTTTTGGTAGTTACCTATTTCTTAACCAACTTTAAGTTACTTTTTCACCACTTCTGTAGCCTGGTATTGAACTCGGAACTCTTTGGGTCAAATCACTGGAACTAACTAACGTGTATATCTACTGGGCCATATGTATTCAAAACCGTACTTGACCTTGAGATATATATATATATATGTGTGTGTGTGTGTGTGTGTGTGTGTATAAAGTTAGCAGATAATTTTCTAAACATATACTTTTAAATATAAGAGACAAAAAATTTATAGTATGTTTAATCATGAGCTATTCTAAACATCGTATTGGGGTTTTAGTTTTAGGTGAAAACAAAGACAAAATCTGTCCAAAATAATAAATAAATATCGAAATACTGGATATTGGACAGTTTTTGTCTTTATTTTCACCTGAACTTAAAGCCAAATACGATGTTTAGATGGCGGTGGGGAGATGAATGGAAGTATAAGGTCCTGTCATTAATGGTCATTCCATAAACCTTCGTAATGTTCATTATATTCATCCAACTCCCTCTACATTCGTCAGACTGAAATCTAAATTTTCTAAACTATTAGTTTTAAAACTTCTGCAAAGCATGCTGCAAGTTGTTTATAAACTACGTCAGGTTGCTCTTTTTCTTACAGGGGGTGCTCAATAGGCCATACCATACTGTGCAGTCGTGAAAAATAAAAAGAAACACATACACAAACTTAAGAATATGAAAGGCGATTATCTACACATCCAATCCTGTATTTACAAGAAGATTATCATTTATTATACAAACTAATTTACTATATTGATCAAATGTAATTATATTAATTTTAAATATTTATAAAATATAATCGTATATTAATATAAATTAATTAATATAGTAAGAGACTCGATATTTTGAAAAAGGATGATCTTTGACTGTAATTGACATCGATGGAGCTGAATATGGAAATTAAGAAAAAAACAAACTCGCAGAGCAGCATCAGACACAAGTATTTCATTGAATAAACCTGCATTCCTTTTTCTATATTTCTTACTCAAATCTTTTAAAACATTTAATATTATGATTAACTACTACAGTACTCCTTGTTTTGGCATCAAAGGAGATTTTATATCTGTCTCGTCAAACAATTTTGATGAATGATGCCAATATCTTACTTCCGTTTACATAAAATTATTGCAACATTATATAATAACAGGTTTTTTTTCGTTGTGAGTTACAATACCAGGTGTAAATATATTTATTCGTACTAGAAGAGAAGAATTAGGTTAATCACAAAACTGCGATATCATGAATGTTTTAAGAAATCCATGTATGTACACTACCGACCATAATTAATAGGCCATCCAAGTTTTTTTTAAAGAAATAATGTATTTCATACTTTTTATTGCCAAATGAAAATAGAATGGTTGTTTTGTTATTATTACTTTGAAAATTTTACAAGGCAAGAAAGCAAAAATGAACTCGTACGAATCACCCTTAATTTTTTCATTCTTTTATTGATGGAACTGCAATATAGGTAATTATTAAGTATTTATAAATTCATTTGATGCACATTTTATTATGCAATATTAACAAAAGAACCTTTCTATTTTCATTTACAATTATTCCCTTGGCAATAAATACTAAAACATTGTAGGAAATATATTTTTTAAAACTAGTGTTGCCTAATAATTATGGCCCGTAGTGTAGATAAATAACTCAACATTACTTACATGAACATTTTTATATTTATACAATATTTCTTGTTAATTTTATGATGTTATTTTGTTTATTTTCCATGAACAAAAGCAAGTAAAAGTAGACACACTTGTATTTTTTTTAAATTACAAGAACGACAATAGAACAATACGCACATAATATATGGAGATCAAGAAAAACGTAAGAGGCTGTGTTATTGCACATATTGAAAGGCTGATTGAAATGATCAGGAAGCACTGAGCAGACTCAAATCATCTCCTAACTTTTGCGAATAATGAAAAGCTTTGTAAAGTTTAACAATAAATACTACATATCTTATTACTGAAAGAAATACTGTACATATTATTAGTAAAGAAATGCTGCATATCTTATTAATGGTGACATTGTATGACGGACAGCCACGGCTCTAATTACAGTCAAAATAGGAAATTCAGACGCATGAGTCTCTTAGTTTGCATAAATGCATCATAGAATTTAGTTACTAAATACAAGTTTATTTTCATTAAAATAATTTTACTACATAGGGAACCATATACATTTACTATTTCTATAATAAAATTGCTGTATTTATCTGTTAGAAAAAAATAAAGTAATCTTTTATTTTTCATAGAATGCTTATCGGGTTCGACCAATAACAATTAAGAAAATCTGCAGTTTCCACATGAGTATTTGAAATGAAATTGGAAGACTTTATTTCGTTACCATTTGGGTGACAAGCTGTATATAAAGAAAACATATCTGAATTTTATGCGGTGGTGAAGCTAACAGAAAACTACTTCATTGTTATGTGGGATATTATATATATTATCCAAATAAGTCTTTGAAACGTCTGTTTTGTAACAATAATTATATAATGTAAAAAATAAAATTATCGTGGCGTAAACCAACAGGATAATTTTTGCTAGTTCAAACACTAATCACCCCAAGGAAATTCGAAGCAGGCAGTGCTCCCTTCGTTAGTCAAGGTGGTTGCACGACAGCTGGCACAATCTTTACTTATAGTTTGAACAAATCAACAAGTTAGGGCGGAATTATGAATTTTCCGGGATTACAGATAATACAGATAGTTAAGATGACAGTTAAAGCGTATTTTGAATTTTAACGCATGCATAGAGACAAGACTCATGAAGAATTGAGAAAATTTTAAAATATTATATATTATGGTTTCGAAAATTCTATTTTAATTTCTGCTGTGGAAATGTGAATTAGAATGTTTTATAAAGTCTTTCTTTTTGATGAAGAAGATTTTACGGCTGTCCAGCATTAAATTAGTTGAAAACTTGTAGCGAAACATGAAAGGGAATGTTTACATTCGGAAATTTACTAACATGCATATTACAGTAAATACTATGCTGCGTGTTTTATATGAAGATATACACTTTTAGATATGAATGGATGAAACATTTCTCTTTTTTTTTTCAAACTATAATTATTTTTATCACTGGAAGAATTATTTTTTGTGGTTTGGGTTTGATAAAATGAAAATTTATGGGTTATTTCATGCTAAAATCTAATTTTCTATGCAATATTATGTCTTCAACGAAATATATTTTTCGTATGTAGAAAATGAGTAGCTGGCCATTTTTAAATAAATTATAGGTTGTTGTCTATTTTTATAAAAAATATTTTTGCTTGTATTTTTACTATAATAATTTTTTGTTTTATAATTTCAGTTTTACCGTAAAGTTTCACGATTTACCATAGCTGTGACTGTACTATTACAGTCACAGCTATGGTAAACAACACCGGGTTTGGTTCTATTTGGATGGGGGATCAGCAATTAAGAGTCGATTCCACTCTCCTCAGAATTCCTAATCGTCAGAACATGGGATTTGTTGCAGGATATAGTTTATCATTCTAGTTAGGCTGGTTTTTAGTAGATACTAAAATTTGAATGCTCCTTAAACAAAATCTGTTGAATTAATAAGAATCCATTATTTTCTTTAGCGCATGAAGAATGTTTCATTTAGATATTATTGTCATTGACAGTGTTTAACATTATTCAGTCGCCAACTTTGTCTCTACCACGTTTCTTTGTAAATGTTGTGCACGCTCTATAATTTATAATTTTGAATTTCAATATAACGTTTCTTGCATGTTCTGTAATCTCGTCTCTTTTTAGATGTGCTTCGTCTCTACAAACGATCATGGATTTCTACAATTTTCTCTCACTTATGATTCTTAGCAGCTTTTCTTATTTTGGTTATGATTCCAACTCTGTTCTGCCACCTATTCGCACAAGACGATAATGTCTGTGACTCGCTTATTTCCTCTATCTATGTTAACTTCAAAATATTAATTGAGATTTAAGTTCCCAAGCTCTCCTTGACATTGTGCATCCTAAGAATTTCAGCTACTTTTACCCGATTTTGAGTGGATGTCTTCATTCTGTTAACATTTTATTTAAGAATTTCTCGTTTCTTACTCGCAACGTTCATGGAATTTTCAATATCTTTCTGAAGAAACACATTTCTTCTATTTCTAGTTTTTTTTTATTTTTTTGCTTCGAAACTTTTGTGAATTTGTTCAATAGTAACTGCAATATAACGGGATGAATAACGTATAGCAATCCAGTATTCATTTATTTGTTTTAAACTAATTATTTTTGTTTCTCAGCAACTTGCTTACTTTTAAGTAGTAACTTTCGATGGTCTAATGTGTGTTCGAATTTATAAAATCATGGAAGACCCCCAGATAAATGTGAAATAATCCATAATTATGACCGTTCGTCAAAACCTGAATTACTTTTTTGATTACGAACAATTAGATTATTCAGTCAACGTCAAATATACGTCCATAGACTCAATAGATATTAAACATTTGGACAGACTCAAATCCCAAAACCTGTCAAAGTTTTTCGAGATATCTAAAACCACAAATTCCACTTAGCCGTTCTTATTTAAAGACCGAGTCAGTAATAACAGTAAACACATTAGTGGTTAGACGAGAGAAACAAGCCATGTTAACTGAAAAAAGGCCTGTGATGTGAGATAATTAACTAATCCAGAGTTGATTAGAGCGACTAGTAGTTCGTTGAATGTGTTAAATGCATTTTTCTCTACATCATTACTTTTTTCTAAGACATTTAATCTTATAGTCTGTAATAATAATCCCAGAAATTGAAATTTTCACTAACACTTTCAGATTATAGAGATTCTAATGATTTTGTAGTAAAATACCTATTTCTTCAATGAACTTCGGGGATAAACATTTAAGGATTATTTGAATAATTTTTCGAGAACTTTTATTTATTTGTTTACTAAGACTAAATGAGCTAAATTCAAAGAAAAGTCACTACACAATGCTCACGCAACTATATATATATATATATAGTTGCGTGAGCATTGTGTATATATATATATATATTGTGTATATATATATAATAAAAATATCACACACGCACACATGTCATTAGCAATATTCCGAAATCAGAAGCTTAAAAGGAAGTAAACTGGAGTTCACTTGGCTTCTGTAAAAAGAAAAAAAGGAAATTAATCGATCAATAAACTATGCAGAAAAAAATGAAGACATGGAAAAAATGAAATTAAACAGCTGCTGTCTAAATAGACTTCTTGAACTCTAATAAATTCACTTTATACTTATATGATATATCATACATTTCAGATAGACTAAACTATCGCCCGGTTCACACTCCACCCACGTCTATTGAACAAGTGTAGAGGCTCATCCCTTGTTCCCTGTTTAGGATGCGGTTTCCGGTTTTCTCTTTTCCAATCTTCTTACTCTTACGTAGCCCCCTGTGCATCAGTGGCGTTACCGCCTTGCTTGGAGTGATACGATTAATTAAAAAAATATATATATACGAGTGTAGGTCAATATTATCAACACGTTTGCCCTAACATTTTTATATAACTCTGTGTGGGGATAATTTTTTACTTTTCCCCGAGTGAATGTATATATATGATTGATGTTATATTCATTATCTTAAGCATAGAGTTTCGTGGAAGAAAACAGTTAAGTAATCATTCTGTCTGTGGCGGATGTGGGTTGTGGTGCAGTGGATATTGGCTCGGAACGAGAAATCGGGGAACCGAGTTCGAATTCCAGTTGAATTCCTTGCATTCACTTACGCGCAAATACCCTTGGGAACGGTATTAATCCGTCTCTTCCCTCCAGTTATGGGTTAAATAATAGGACAGTTTGGGTTCTATAGCCTTGGTCGGCAACCAGTCTACCGCAGAAAGCAATGGCAACATACTGCGGGATAACCTTCTGCTCAGTCAGTCATGTCCCTTTCGAGACATGATCGCCCAAGCGTGTATCGCGCATGGCACTTAACTGACTGACTGAATCATTCTGTCTACTCTTCAAATGTCTTGAGCTCTCGCCATATATATTTTTATATTTTAACTATAAAAACTTTAATCCAAAAGGGAAAGCAGGAATGTAAATCCCAAAGACCCGATCCTAACTGATATTAATATTTTAATTACAAGAACTAGGGAATTAAATAATAAAAATTCTTTGAGACAAGGCTGGGGAGACCCATCGTTTAAATTAAGGTTAATATCTAGGTAGTTTACTATTTTAAGATTGGAGGTCACGTCAACCTTAAAACCTAGATAGGTTAGGGCTTTAATGATATTTTTATGAATTCTATTCGTATAGGGTCCATTGGAATTGGGGGATAAACATTAATCTATCATCATGATATAAACCTATTTATTTTTGGTCCAAATATTTTATTTTATTTTATTGTTTTTGGTCGAAAGATTTTATTTTATATATATATATATATATATATATATATATATATATATATATATATATATAAAAGATCTGTTATATTGCATCGAAAATATTTTAATACCTATATAACAAAGTAATATATTATTTAGTCTATTATGTTCATCAGTTGTATGTTTCCAGGACATACATAAACCTCATTCCGGTCGTACGGCACATCAGATAAAACGTTGTGATGACAACCGTTCGCATTAAATGATGTAAATAAGATAACTCCACTTGTCAGAAATACACATTTCATCATAAAGCATATTCTTATTTAACTAAATTTTGCTAAAGAAAAAAAATCATGTAAAATTATGTATTAAGATAAAACTATAGATTAAAAATTGCATTAGCTATTTTTGTGATATTCCAAATGTCTTTGACAAACAGAGTTTTATGTTACACATCATTGTATTCTGTCATCCTGTAAATTCTTCTGGCCCAATCTTCGATTTCATAGTATAAATGGTTTCTTTGGACACATTAAGTGGTGTACATTCCACTCAACTAAGCCAGTTTCTTCTTTACTGAATCTATTTATCTAAAAATATTAGTTTCATACATCATTTTACATCCTAATTATAATGTTATGGCTCACCACATACCCTTCAAAATAAAGTTCAGCCTCCATATTCAATAGCACAATAATCCATTCTGAAAAGTATCTATTATACATAAATCATGCAATATATTTCAAAGAGATCCCTATATATATATATATATATATATATATATATACATACATGTGCACCGACGGAAAATAGTATTTACCATAACTCCGACTGCGATTTAGATCCAGCTATATTATCAGCATGTTAAGGAAGAATTCAAGTGTTTCTCGTTATACACACTTGAGCGACCACTTCTCTTTTTATGTTTGGCTGACAAGGCAGAATATTTCCTGCTATAGTCTAAGATTACTATCCGCTGTATACGTGTTGCCATCAATTGCATATAAGACATATTCTCTTCTGCTACTTTCGCCATAACGACAAGGAAAGAGATGGAATAAACTTAAACCAAGCATTTGTTTTTTTTCTATAAATGAATGTAATGAACCCGGCTTCAATATGAACACCGCTCTCCAATTTCACATCGAAACCGTTATGAATTGCACCACATAACACCTTAGATACTTTTAAAAATTTAGTCATCAGCCATCCTTTAACATGAATTCCTTTGGTAAACTAAACAGTTTGAGTCTTTTAACCTGTTAATCAGGTTGATATTAGCTTCATATCCAGTAGGGAGGCATGTAATATAATAGTGACGAGTAGATTTAAACTGTGTTTATTTAGAGCGATTTGAATAGATCTGGTATGGGGAAATTCGAGATGCAGTTGCACATATCAGAGACCGCTTCGCATCTTGAATGGGACTTATTCTTATTACATTACCATTGACCAAAATTGGGAAATGAAAATTCCTATATGCATCTAAGCATTCTGGACTGTTATCTTATTCCTATCCGTGCCGAAATCTATGTATTGGATAGAAAAAAATGGTAGACTATAAGATATTCGCGGTAATATTCCTAGCAAATATATCCCCAGGATTTTCTAAAGGTAAAACTGACTTTATTTTATGTGCAACCCGACATGAAATATACTACCTTTATCCAGCGATACGTTCCAACTAGAAAAACCTAAGTGCATATATCCTGTGGTGTCGCAAAAGCACCAAATGGAGCATTGAATTACGCACTTTAATAATCAGTTAGGAAAACTGAATTTATACACGCTAGGGTCGTTTGTGTGTGCGATTTTGACCTTGGTAGTTACATTATCCAGAATGTATTTACGTAAAGGCCTAATTTCTGACAATATAAAATTGAGTGTAATAGGCTAAAAGACTTCCTTGCATTAAATATTTATACGAGGAACGCTGGACATGGGCAGCTATACCCAGAACATTGTGTAATACATCCTGCTGCTTTTCACCTAACTGGAATGCATTAGGGTAATATACAGCTACATGATTAACTGTGCGCATGAACATGGTACGCAATATGTTTAATAAATACTTGAAAGGTATCAATGAACAGCTGTTTCCCCATTAAAAAAAGTGGGGGCATAATAGGAAATTGGCTCACAAATTCAGTAAGTACATCCGCTACACATAATACATTGAGTCAACAAAGACATGATTTGTTGAATAATACTTGTGAGATATAGTTAGAGTTGTAGTCAAAATACGTACGAACGTACAGATGCGTAGGTTAAAGCCTAATGAAAATATATTCTTCGACAATATCAGAATTACTTTGATTCAGTTTTGTAAGATCTGCACATTATTAAGTGTAAAATTATTCTATGCGACTTTTTCATCTTGGGAAAATTTGAACAAATGTTCAGAAATTTATTTTCATTTTCAGTAGGTTTACAGTTTGAGCTGAACACATGAGAATAGATATTAAAAAAGTATAAATACAGGAGGACCTAAAATCACATTATGCAGATTTCGCAAAATTTGTACATGCTTTTTTTCTCAATCAGATTTACAAAAGGTATTCAAATGATAATTGTGGGTTAGCCAGCATTACAAAAAACAAAACAAAAAAAAAACAAAGTCATAAAAGACAATTTTATTGTGTGTGTATATATATATATACAGAAAATGTAAACAAGTGCCAACACCCTACCACGATTTCGCCGTACGGTTTGTTTCTTTTTTTACTTCCCCTTCTTTTAATCTCGGTGGTTTGGGTAAGATGATTTAAATTATAGCTTAATTAATACTAGTTTTGGCATAGTTCGTTCTGTTACTATTGGTATTTTTATTATTATAGTTAATATATATATATATATATATATATATATATAAAATTAATTTTGTACATATTTTAATGTGATAAGTATAATAGCTACTCCATCTTTATTTTGAGAACCGTTTTACATTAAAGTTTTACATGTTTCAATTTTATTATTAATTCTTCTTTGTTTAGTTTTATATATATACTAGCATCATAGCCCGGCCTTCCCCGTGTACCTCAGAATATTTCAGTAGTAGGACTCGGTTATATAAACAAAAAAAAATAATTTTTTTTTTTGCTTAAAAATTGTAGAAAAATTCCATTAAAAAAACCATTCTGTTTTGTTTTGCGTAAAAGAAATTTGATGTTTTGTGTGACATTATAAACAACATTGGGTTTGTTTTTGTTTCAAAATTACGGAGAAAAATATTTACATTTTTTGTTGACTAAATGAATTTAACATAAAAATAAAAATTATTTATTTTGTTTTACTAAAATTAGAAATATAAAAACTATTGCTCTCTCAGTTCAGAAATTTCCGAAGAATATTTAAAAATTTAGAAATATCAAAACTTTTACGCTCTCAGTTCAGTAATTTTCGAAGATTATTTAAAAATGTGGAAATATAAAAACTATTACGCTCTCAGTTCAGTATTTGTTTTTTTTAATATTTCTGTTGTTTCAAAATTACTGGGAAAAATATTCACATATTTTTGTTGACCAAATGAATTTTTAAAAGGTCGGAATAAAAATTAAATATAAAGGCTCATTTTTTGTCGCGTTGAACACGTGTGATTGGATTTCTGTGACGTAATCTAGCGACCATCTTAGAATTTCGATGTTTCACGGAGCAAATGTAAACATTCTGCACCATTAGCTAAAAAGTGCGAATAGGAAAATTGCTTAACTTAAACTAAAAAGTATGTGTCGACCTGGCTTCCATGTAGATATATGTCTCTAGAAAGTTTGAATGGCGTAACTTAAAAAATGTATGCGTGCACACACACTCACATATTGCCTTATATATATATATATATATATATATATATATATATATATATATATATAGTATCTACATTTTTTCTCTAAATAATAGCATCGCAGGATGAACAAAACTAAAACCTTTATAAGAGAAATCTATTTCTGATTTTTTTCTTTTTACCCTTTCTAGTTTTTTTGGCCTTATTTCGTTTATGTTAGAGGCGTACGTAATTTATTGTAAGTGTTTTGGACCTTTTCAGTTAAAATGCGCGGGGATTTGAGTATTCTTGCAAGAATCAAATAATTGTCAGTTTCAATGAACATTTCTTGACTTATTATCAAATGAATGAAATTTTCTTTGGAGAATCTTTGTAAAAAACATATTTTTTCCCACTATTTAATTTCGTGAAAATTCGTTAAATCAAATCATTAGAAAAGATAATTTTATTCGTATAAAGCAGGAGACTTTGCTGTATGTAAATTATCAGTTTTATTTTCGAAGAACTACTCACTACTTCAATATCTTCTCCGAATTGTCAAAGAAAAATGCAATAACCCTATGATATCATTTGATTAGAAATCTTTATTTGCATTTTAGGAGCTTTATTTATTTAGGAAACTACTGTCTTTAGAAACTTGTTTTCGATGAATAGTGAATGTTTACAAGAAACGTTTTCATTTTTTAATTTTAAATATTATAAATTATAACATATCAAACGTTTAAACTTCTGCATTAATGAGAAATTGTATGGGAAATTGTTATTAAGGAAAATAATATTTAGGAAACAAAAAATGAAACGCTTAATAAAAATCATACTCCATCAAGTCTTTTGAAATAATTTATAATTATTTTAATGTTTAAATATTCTATTTTTCTCAGTAAGGTAATCCATAAATAACATGATCATCAAATATTCATGTGTGTCAATGATTATCCCACATTTATGAAAAAATAGTGTGCAATTCTTTTTAATTTCATTACTCATTTCTGTGTTTTAAAGTGTTTACGTCTCAACAGGTTTTGCAAATTATCCATTGAAAATATTAAATTAATATTACTTTCGTAATTCCTATTTCATAATATTTCATACTTTATGCAAATACTTAGTAAATACGCGAACTACTTTTTTTTACAGATATGTCTGTCCAAAATGGCAGATTTTAATGATTTGCCTGAATACGGTTAAATAGTTGAGATTCAAATAGATATAGGTGAAATAGGTCAGAGTATTTTACTCACTGAAAATAATAAGTTTAACTCTTTAGTCTTCAATTAAAATGAAAACAACAAGAGTTTTTTTTTAATTTACAAACATTGATTTAAAATCTTAGGTTTCAAATACTGGTGATATCTATCTATCTATATATATATATATATAAAATCTTAGGTTTCAAATACTGGTGATATATATATATATGTGTGTGTGTTTGTGCGTGTTTTATTTGCATTAAGCATTGGGTATATTAGATGTATGATTAGGTCTTGAAGGCTATGACAATGCGCTTGGTAAAATAAAGGAAGGTAAAGAAGGGCTTGGGTATTACCTATTCATTTTTCATTAATATTTCAAGATCACAGTTAGGTCTTCAGAACGGTAGGAGAGCTTGTTTTCACGTTCGTCCTGGACCGTGCCTTTCAACGAATGCTCAAACGTCGCTGCTCCTTGTAGAGTGTGTGTGTGTGCGTGTGTGTACCTGTAAGTGTATTCGGGCATGTGTGTATTTTTATGGTATGTATACATCCACGGTCCAGGACAAACGTAAAAAAAGCTCTCTTACTATTCTGAAGATGAGCTTTTGATTTCGAAATACTAATAAATAATAAATATTTAATACCCTACAAATTCTTTACTTTCCTTCCTTTTAAAAATCGTATTCTGATTGTCATCAGATCTAACAGTTTATATATATATATATATATATAACATGTGTGTGTTTGTTTCTTCTATATATCCTTTTACATTCAATTTAATTTTTACATACTACTTGTGAAATCACGTGAGGTATCTTGCGCTCGTCAGCCACCAACCTGTGTAGGTAACATTTTCAACGTTATGTTATAAGTCTGAGGTTTTGGTTGTTAACCAATCGACAACTCACTCGTATACATCAATGTCGTTGAATGGAAGGTAAACAGATATGTTTCATGCCTGAAGTACTTTTGTATTGCGAGCAGGACTTCAATCAACTCGGTTTATTTTTTTATCTTGACCAGTTTCAATCTATTGCCTGCTCAGCCGTGGTCAGCAACGATGGAAAGTACGTTTCACATTCTGTTAGTGATGCCCACTATAAAAATATAAAAGATTGTTGACTGTCTAAAGAATCCAGGGCACCCTACCTCAATAGGGATCACATGACATGTTCACGCCTTTTCCACGATGACAGATCGCAGCGATTCGTAGCTGCTTTTCTTTTGCTCGTGCAGCTCTCACCTGTTCTTACCAAAGAACCGTTAATTCTACTAGGAAAACACACCGTTTTGAATCAGATCACGCTACAATGTCCGTATAGGTCTGTCTGAATGATGGTATTGCAAATTGGATGGGTTTCTAAGATCAAGTAACTACAATTATATGCTCCGTATGTGTCGTCATACTGGTTGATATTTCGGTCTTCCGCACAGAAAAAAATGTAAGGAGGTGCAGATAGTAGCACTAGATGAACTTGAATCATTTGTCAGAAACCATCTCCCCGACATACTTCATTCTCATGTAGTTTTCGAATACCTTCTGCGGTACGTCGAATTTACCTCACGTTGAACATCCTTCAAGTAAACGTTTAAGGATTGTTGTAAAAGTATCTCCAAGACTGGTACCCTTTTTTTCCGATGTTTTATTTGGTTATCGGTCCTAAGGATCTCTATGTTCCTTTGTTTAATATCCTTGAGCAGGTTTTGAAGACCTTCCATTTTATTAATTCGAGCATCTTAAAATGGCGCTGCACGTCTGATTTGTTCTTAGTTTACACTCCCGAACCTGTCGTTTATTTGATTGATTCTCTTTTATCCTATCCACTTTTTCAGTTGCCACAACAAATCACTCAATATACACTTCATACACAAATTTGCAGAAAGAATTTAACTGCTGGCTACTTTGACTATGAAGATGCTTCGTAAGTTTTATTGAGTGTTATTAATCGAGAGTAGAAAAACTAGCATTCTAATTGCATTTGTACCCCTGGATACTCGGCTTGCTTGGAAGATTGTTGGTTTTTTTTGGCGTTTTTTTTTTGTTTTTTTTCAGGGTACAGACGCTCTGGATGTGCGTTGTGGCGCAGTGGATAGCGGCTCAGAACGAGAAATCGGGGAGCCGATTTCAAATTCCAGTTAATTCCTTGCATTCACTTACGCGCAAATACCCTTGGGAAAGTTATTAATCCGTCTCTTTCCTCCAGTTATGGGTTAAATAATAGGACAGACGGGGTTCTATAGCCTTGGAAGGCAACCGGTCTACCGCAGAAAGCAATGGCAACCTACTGCGGGAAAATCTTCTGCCCAGTCCGTCATGTCTCTTTCGAGGCATGATAGCCCAAGCGTGTATCACTTAACTGACTGACCGACGCTCCGCAATGGGATACTGAAAACTGTGAATATAATCCGGATACATAAAACCTTCAGTAGTTTTAAACTACAATATAATATTGGATACCATTTTGAAAGATCAAATTTTAATCAATATAATAGGAAGAATAGTCCGATAAAAGGTAAAGAAAATTGCTAAATATCAGTAAAAAGCAAGTGATACCAGAAGAAAGCAAGTAAGAAATAACTTCCGAAAACGAGTCCAAATCAAGGTAAGAAGCACACCAACAAAGTTTGAAAACGAAAACAGAATAAAGAAAATATAAAATCAAAAATTAAACATATATGGAATGGAAAAGTTTTTTTTTTTTATAAGCGTTTCACCCCGATCAAGGCATTTCACTGTCACTATAGCGCAGGGGGCTACATAGAGTGGAGAAAGGATGTTTAGACATAGGAAATGTTAGAAGGAGGGTGATAGGCGGGTAAGGATACCGAGAATGAGGGTTGGGTAGATGTTGAGAGTGTTGGAAGAATAGGTGCACGTTAGTGTGATAGGAGGTGTCTATTGACTCTACATTTAAAAACCTGGAGATTGTAGTTGTCTGGAAAGCAGACATGTGGAAGGGCAATAAAAGAAACTGTTAGAGTAGAAATTACGGTTACATCTTATCTGTTTAACTGTAAAAGGGTGGGACCTAGTTGCTAATCTAGTATCTTGTGTAAATTCGTAGTTGAATATAATGTGAAAATCCTGCAGACATGGATGAAAGAAAAGAAATATGGTAAGGAGAAGGTGATCGAGGTATCATAAGTATTGCTTTACTCTGACGCAAAAAGGAACGTCATGAAAAGCAAGCGGATCTCAGTCAGAAGGAAAAAAGAGCACCAAGGCGTGGAAACTGAAACAAATCTATAAAAAATTTTGTTAAGACGAAGAAAACATTTGGCATCTGAAAAAAAAAAGTAAATAATAAATGATGGCATGAATTACGGTAGGTGAATAAATTGGTCGGCGAATTGTAAGATGAACTCGTCTCAATGTAAAACTAATCGGATCAAAGAACTATATGAATTACTTTGACAGAACACAACAGCTTAAAACGGTGAGGTATTAGCGACGATTCAAATGTGCTTAGCAACGTCAGTGGAATATATCGACGGCATCAAATATCGAATATTGGTTTGCAACACAGAGTTAGAGATCATCCCAAGTGGGGTAGCATTTGTAGAAATATATTTACGTGAAATATGATTAGGTTTTCATCTTTAAAACTCATAATGTAAATAGGAAAAAGAAAAAACACATAAAATGATTCAGTATTCTTATCTTCAAATTTCTCCACAATACATAGTGAAAGAGAAATCTATTAATATATTAATCGGTTATATATATATATATATATATATATATATATATATATATATATATATATAAAATGTGTGTGTGTTTGAGTGTGCGCAAATATTGTAATATTAATAAAATACATATGTAAAAAAATAATATGAATAGAGATAAAAAGAAAATTTAGCTTTAGTCGTCACGTTTCGTACACTGATAGACTTTATCAAGGTTTATGTAAGTCTTATTTTGCAGCAAATATGTATTAATGAATGTAAAATATTATCTTTACAGAATATTTAAATATATGAAAAATTATATATATATATATATATATATATATATAATGCTAAACGAAAGTCAAGATAACCTATAGAGGATTGTAAGAGATGCAATGTAAAGTCGAATAAATGTAAGTAATGTTGATATTGTGATTAACATTTTTTATAATGTAATTAATATTTTCATTATGTTAGGTCTAATTGAATGTATATATGGTAAGCAAATGCTTTGTATTTATCTTTAATTTATTTTTTAATAATATCTGATGGATAAAGTAAGGTGTAGTTCTCGATGTTCTCTTAAAAATAATTTTCAATGCCATCTTAACGCTACGTACAAAAATTGTAACTATGGAGGCTTATAACTATGGAGTATAAATTCTATTTTGTTTAAAATTGAAAACGTGAGTTAATATAGTGTGCGATTTATAAAAAGAAAATATGAATGCAGAAATTTTAGAGACGTAATTTAAAACATTAGTTGTTTTTTCATGGAATCAAATTAAAATGATCTTAATAAATAACGTACATTTTTGAATGAAATCAGAATGTGAACACTATAATTAAAAAAAAGAAGAATAACAAAAATTGGTGTTGCTAAATAAGGATTCTAAACAATAATTCATATTCAAAATGAAAAACGTATTTTTAAAAAATATTCTACCAAAAACAAAACAACTTAAAGAGGATCTGAGTTTGTTTGAGTATGTTTAATTTTATTTATGGCGACATTTAATTTTTGATCACAGATTACATTCCAGATCAATTCTTTCGACGGGTATTTAAAGTGGTACAAAGTGTCCTATGAATTAAACTTATTGGAAGTGGTTCTCTTTTATTTATTGGCTTGAAATAATGTTATCATATTTATTGGTTTATCTCTTATTTTCAATTATCATTTTGATGTTGATTATTACTTTCTCTGTCCAAGTAGTGTTCCTTTTTAATAAATAAATATATGCTCAGAGTTATCATTCACAGGTTGGTTTCTTTTAGAAATAAATTCCATAAACTCAACAAATTTTTTGCCAGGTGTATTTTTCATATAACAATACAGATGAAAAGTGTTAATCGGTTTTTACTAAACAAGTGTAAATAGGTCGATGTTGACAATACTTATTCTCTTTTACTTCTTCTTGCCATTATATGTTTTACTAATACTGCAAATGTATAATCCCTTCTGCTTCTTTCAAGTTATTAACTTTTAACTCTGAACCATATTTTAAAAGCCGTATTTTAATTAAGCTTCAGTAAGACTTCCTACAGAAGGTAACTATGGAGAGTGACAAAAAAGGACTACGAATAAACGTTAAGAAAAATTATGCATGGTCATCAGTAAAAAGAGCAACCCAAAATGACAAATACAGGTAGGGGATACCAAAATCAAGCAAGTGCAATAATTTAAATAGATAGGAAATGTTCTAACAGAAGATAGAAAGTGCAACGCAGAGATCAGAAGGCGAATTGGAATGGCAAAGAACGTGTTCTAGAAGCTGAGTAAAGTACTAAGACACAGGAAAATTTCCCTAGAAACAAGGAAGAGAGTGCTAGATGATATGATGCCAATTCTTCAATTCGGCAGTGAATGTTGGACAATATCATCCAAAATGAGGAAAAAACTAGAGGCAGCGGAAATGTTCTGCAGAAGGATGCTACGAATATCGTGGACCGAGCATGCGAGCAACTATGAGGTGTTGGAAAAAATGGTAACGAAAAGCAAATTAATAGTCAGTATCAGCAAGAGACAACTGAAGTTCCTAGGGCATCCAATGAGAAAGGAGGGCTTAGAGAACCTGATACTGACAGGCCAGATAGAAAGAAAAGTAGACAGATGAAGTCAGCGGATAAAATATTTGAAAGGCCTGATCAGGTGGATGACGGAACGGGGTTTGCGAGGTATAACAGTGGAAAACAAACGAAGAGCCACCAGGGATAAGATGATCGCCTACGTCCTGAAAGGACAGGGCACATATAAGAAGAAGATCCAGCTTTGAAAGATTTTTGCCAACATTAACTTTGCAAAAATTACTCAAGACTTGATAATGGATAGTTTGGAGGTACTAAATTCTTGTTTAACTCTGCCTAGATATCAGCACAAACACGACGTTTTGTACTTTTCATACACAACTTATGCAGATCATTTATTTGAATAGATCATCTTTTCTATTACACCAAATTTTCATGTCTCTTAATTGTCGCTGACTCGATCCCTTACTACAAACATTTCATTCTGGTTTCAATACTGGCCTGTAATAAGTTTTTTCCCTTGAAATTTCGCTTTAGATTAAAAACAGCAAACCAATCAGCCGACAAAACATCCACAAATATTTTTTTTCAATTCTTGCTTTAAACTTTCGTTCTGGATTTTTTTTTGTCACTTGTCCACTTATATACACATCCATAGTCAAATCCTCGGTCAAATCATTCGATCCAGTCAGTACCGATTAAGTTACTAGTATTTTTATCATATAAGCCTCAGCTTTTACACACCTCTTATGAAATGAGACATTATGAGTCTTTTCACCTGAGACACTACTACCAACCTTTGGAGTCTTTTTAATATAGGCTTTCCGACTTCTTTCTATATAGTTTCATCAAATATTGTGATATCAATATCATTATCTAGTCGCATCTTCCGATCTAAATTATATATTTCCACAATCACAGATATTTTGGGATTATTTTGCAATGATGTTTGCAAATTTTTGTCTCGTGAGAAGTTTTTATTGCTTAAGGTTTACAGTGTGACTTTATATACCTTACAATACCACAATCGTAGCTTTTTGAAATCCGAAAGTGACAGTCATCTTTGAGATTTACATTTTCACATCTAAAACATGGATTCCTTATTTTTGCGCACATGTTTTGCTTGTAATTATGCTGATAATTTTCCCTAATTTTTTAGAGATTTGCCTCTCTGATTGTCTGACGTTTGTCCAGTATATCCGGTAATGTAATTCGTTTAGATTATTCGACTTTCTATATAATGTTCGCTCTTATTACTGCGAATTCTTTCACTGTTAACTCGTGAATGAAAACCAAGCCTTTAAACATATCCGGATTCAGTACCTTTAGTCTGAGCCTTTCATATTTCTTATTAACAATTCCAGAATATGTGATAAATTCTTCGTTTTCATTTTTGTTATATTCAAAAAAATTTAGTGTTAAATTAAGTACATCTGTCGCTAATTTTTGGTCAAAATATACGTACCGTTTCTTCAAAGAAGTCTTTTACATTTCTGTAGTACAAAAATTACAGTATTTTTTATGTTCTACCGGTGTTAAATTCCTCAAATGTATCGTTTTCTCTCATGTTTATAATCGCTGCTTTCCTTAGACATTTATTTGTATCTTCGAAAATAGCATCAAAAAGAAAGTTCATTATCTGGATTGTATCTAAATTCAGATATGGCTTTGACACAGCGTCATGAGTAAAGAAAAAGCAAGTTGAAGAATTTTCTGTTTTCTCCATAATTATTTCCATTTCCATTTATTTTTGTTTGTGGAGTTCCAACAACTGCAGATGTTGCTGGTAATGTGGAACTGTTATTACAGAAGCCAATATTTCACACATATATATGTTTGTACATATTTTTTTAGACACAAATAAAAATGTCCCAACATGTTTGAAATTCTTGTCACTTGTTTCCTGTTTCATAATTATTTATATTTAGTGTGATAATAAATATCCTCTTCACTCCAGTTTTAACTTGTCTGGGTTCCGATTGTCGTCGCCACTGTTATAACTCGTTTTCTAATGTTATAATATAAAGTCTTGATTAGGTACTCATTATGAAGTTTGTAAAAATTCTCTGAAAATTGACTCTAATGAATTTTGTTATATACTTGTTATATATTATGCGTCTACAGTTATTGAATTTTTCACCGGTGGTGTATTATTTGTTCCACATTCTATATTACGTTATTCACTACATTGTTTGATATCAGAATTTAAAATCTATGACATCATGGTTTCATCCCACGACATATAATTCTGTTTAGAATTATTGATGTTACTGGTTTTTGCAACTTAGAGGTCATATGATTTGACATTGTTTCCACTTAATATGTTCAATATATCCTCGCTGATTTGAATTATTTTAGCCAAGTATCTAAATCCAGTCAGTATATTTGTCAGTAATGGTAAACAACGCGGAGATGCGTATTTTATATGTAAATGTTTTAAACGCCTGATACACAGTGAAAGCTTCCAATGAGAATATGAAATATTTAAATTATAACTAAACCAGTTTCTCTGAGAAATAAAATTGACAGACGCTTATCATTTTCTCTGGCGTAAAAACACACCTACTGCGTGATATGAGACGTCTGCGCTTTGTAATATCTTGACAGTAGGATATAATTTAATTTACTGTAAATCCTGAAGGATGTGCTTAAACATATAAATATGTATGTTCTACAGAATTAAGTTTGGTATGTTATAGACTTGGGTTTCAGAAGATAAGTTGTTTCAAATTTATTTTATAATTTAGGCAAGAACCGTTTTCAGATTATGCAAATTCTATATTGCGTTATTGATTTTATTGTTTTAAAAATGACATATCATTTCTATTTTTCTGTAATGAGTGATATTCTAGTTTATAGAAACTTTAAGTCCAGTACCACAAATATATTTTTGCTAATATTTATATTGAGTCAGTAGGATGCACGATACCATAAGAAATAACTGATTGTGTTGAGGAATTAGAGAAATGAGATCGAACTCCAGTCGCGTTCAATGAATTTACTTATGTAAAAAATCCACCACTTACCCACAGATATGGGAAAACAGCAAGACAGAATGGATACTAAAGCTTTGATTGGCTACAAGTCTACTAGAATGAAAACTCTGAAACCAAACTATTTGTTGACTTGTAAGTTGTGCCTCTTTAGGCAAAGGCGAAGATAATTTCCAACATTATTATGAGCTGTGACACAAACCAATATACTTCCCAGATTTAAGACAATTGTTCGAACAGACTAGGAAATTCAACGGTGCCATGAAACTTTCTGATTTTATCCATATAATTGTCACCTATAGTACTTTAGACGGCGATATTGAGTACCATTAAGAGAAGAAATAGAAAATATCTTTAAATGATTCTAGGTAGTTTTGTTGTTCGTTGTCATCTTTCTGTATGAAATAAAGGTTATGCCGAAACGAATGCATTAATCTAATGTAAAAAACAAATTGCCAATGATTGGGATTTGTTCCGAAAATCAACAATCTTACTGATAAATTTAAAAAATAACTATTGCAATGATACTACCTCTTCATGCATTCTTTTTTGTTTGTACACTTAACTTTTAGTTTACAAATTGTTTTCGACATATAAATCCTGCAACCAAATCCTTGTTCTAAGGAAATTGTTGCCTATCTGCGTCAGATAGAAATTCACGTAAGAACATGAATAGGAATCCAAATTTTTAAATAGGACATCATATATAGCGGCAAAGCTTACGTATGTTTTATTTTCCCATTATTCGATGTTATAATATGCACTAGATTTCTTCACTAACTACGTTTAATTTTTGTGAATTTAGAAGAGGTTTTGTAAAATGCACTAGGCATGTTTGTAAAATGCACTAGACATGTTCAATGTAACAGATAATAATATTCAGTGAATGTTTTTATTACTTAAATTAGGAAAATTTCCCGTAATTACGGAAAGTTTATTTTGATAGAGCTTAACTGAAGTGAGACATTACATTTGTATATGTACCTGTTCAGTTAAGATGATTTATTCTACATTTGAATTCAGCCTTTTACGTTGGCAGATTGTATTTTGCCAGGATTGCAGTAATCTTGATAGGCATGAAAGTCTACGGTGGTAAAGTTTTATGTAAAAGCATAGCATAGGAAAAAATATGTTTCAACTTTAGAGGGTACTTTATTTAATTCGACTATTGTCTCAACCCATGATTGTTTCGATATTCTATATGTCTTTGTCATCAAAAATACACTTTGAAAAGTATTTCCAGCAAAGTTGGATATCATACTTAAAGGAAAAAGAGTTTTTCGAAATTTAAATTAAAATTAATACGTTTTTATAGCATGACGTAAATACTGTTCCATAATTGCAATGATAGCCTTTACTGCTGCTTTCCTTCACGTGTATGTCTTGTCGTCTTCGTTGTTCTACGTTTCTTGTTGAATCTATTTCTACATTAAAAACTAGCGTTTGGTCGCGTCGAAATAAGTGGCTGCAATTTACTTGTCAAATTTTGAAAAACTGTTGTCTTCTGCTTTTGGCATTTTTGCCAGTTATTTTTTCAGCTCTATAAAATATATTTGAATAAACATTTTCTTGGATATTTTCAATAAAGACTGCTATTTCTTAGAAAAAGTAGAATTGTTTTTAAAGTGTCTGGGATCAGTATTGTATTTGTAGGTTATCTATCTAGCCAGATTCGTCATAAAAGTTTTAACTCACCTGCTTTATCTCAAAAGATTCTCAAAGACGAGGTAAATAAATTGGACATCATATCAAATTTACTGTTTTTATTAAATACTAAGGTAAGGGGTTGGTGCGGTAATTACACCTGAAAGCCATGAGAAAGATTAAAAATTTCAATTTTATGAATGAGAAACGCACAAATATTTTGTGTATAATTAGTAATTCATACCCCATGTTTTGCAAACATAAATCTTCCAATTGTTTCGGAGACTGTAAAAATTGCTTTTATATTTAATTCATACCAGTACTGCTCAAACTGATTATCTTTAATTGGTGATTTAGGTAGATAGAGATTTTTCTTGAATTCAGTTCTGTTATGGTGAAGCACATCTATTCCTCATATAATGGACTCTCCTATATTAACAAGAGTAAACAAAGTTAACTCGAGAAATTCTTGGGAAGTTCATAGGAGTTCTTAAAAGTTCTAGAGAGTTCTTTAGAGTTCTATTAGAGTTCAGTAGAACTACTATGCAGTTGATATTAGTCGGCAGTTAGCCGAATACTAAGGAGTCAGCTTTCAGTGGAAGATTACCAAGTTCCTAACATTTTGGGTGTGTTAAGTTGATTAGCAACCGGCATAGAAAGATTATAACTTTCAGTGCGAAAACTACTCCACAACAAGTTCCCAAAGTTGATTTTGTCACTCAAAACCATTTAACTTCAATTTTCTTTTAACCGTTGTTAGGCTGAAATGTTAACATTTTCCTAAATAAAATCTCTTTGCTGTAAGAAAGAGACATATATTTCAATATTATATTTCAGACATTTTCCGTAGAAATTTACAGACAGAAAGTTACTCTGGACAATAGAAAGAGAAAAAACGACATAGACATATTCTACCACCAATCTGTTTTAGACTTTGCTTATTACAGGCCGAATCATCAGTTATTTGTATTTATACTAATAGTACTTAATAAAATTTTGTACATGATCACAAATGTTGCTATCTTCTGAGTAGTTAAATCAGTTATACAGAGCTGAAGATTATTTTAGGTATCTAGTAGCATATTATCGACGATTTACACTATTTAAATTTTTCGGACTATTGTCCTCATCTTCGTTATTTCCACGATGTTTTAGTCTTTTTCCATTCCTGCCTTCCTCTGGTGCTAGAAATTTTGAACAGAAACCTTTAACATGGTATATCCTAATTGTCGCAATAATGGGTTCGTTTCGAAATTACTGGAACCTGATGAAGGCTGGTGCTTACAACACTAGAAATGTTGTGAAAATAACAACGAAAGTAAGGATAATAGTCCGAATAATGTAAATACTACCTCATCTCAGAAATATAGGCAAATACTCACGACAATTTTTAAAAGGAATGTTATCAAATGAAAAGTAACTTCATACTTGTGAGAGGGAAAGACTATTTTATGCAAAGAACATAATATTTTGGATTCTTGCACTGCAAAACCTCAGGATCGATAGATTTCCTTGGGCCACAAAGAGTGTCGGAAATATAGGCTTTAGTTGCCTGACCAGTTTGGTCTTGGATCTTAGGGTCAACTAAGAAGGTCTGTTCTTTGTTGTGTTACTTTGCAACGGCTATTTTTTTGATGACTTGACGACACACGTGCATTTAGATACAATTACGTGACTGTAGATATATAGCTTTTTATATTTTATACTTCCTTATAAAATTTGTGAATTCATGAATATTACATTTGTTACGTAACTGATGAGTATTTTGTAAAAGAATCCATCAGAATATTATCCAAAATGTATTTGAAATATGTAGGTTAATAGAGAAAAAATCAAAAACATTCAGGCATGAATAAATACAATATAAAGTAATAGTTTCTAGTGTAAAAATGCCTTGATCGAAAATTAGGTATTTTATATTAGTAGGTATGAATAATTATGGAATTTTGGCAATTAGATTTTGGTAACAGTATCATCATTATTCAGACTATTGTCCTCATCTTTGTTGCCATTTGTACGTCGTTTCGTCCATTGTACGCTCCGGCCTTCTTCAAGTTACTAGGGATTTCGAACCGAACACTTTATGGCAATCACTGGGGTATATGATCTCCATTTCTTGCGTAATATCCTTCTGTGCTATGTGTCCTTAAGGAAACAAGGCCTAGTGGATATGGACGCTGGTTAGTTCCTGACTTGACTCTTAGAGTTGTGAGTTCAATGCCAGGCTACAGCAGTGGTGAACAAGTAACTTGCAGGGTTACAGAGAGATAACTCATCATTTCTAATCGAGGCGTTACATAAATCACTTGGTTTTGGTCTTATTTGCTGTTATTATTGTGAATACGTTTTGCAACTCACATAATACCTATGCAACTGATAATCTACCATTGTAATTTTCACTTTTTTTAGTAGGTTTTTCCTTGTATCATGTTTGTTTCATTATAGTAGCATTTATTTTAAAATTTAAAATAGCCTTTCAGAATATTTCGAAATAATTTCGATCTGTATAAATATCTATCAGTGGAGAAGTTGCTAAATATATGCATATTTTTTTCATACTGAACATATATCTTCTTTAATCTTGGACAAAATAAGCATAAATATTATAATCCGATACCGCTATATTTGAAGAAATATATGTGGGAGAATTTTCCCCTGTAACATCAATATCATTTACATATGGTGACAATTCTTTCAATTATTTCACTCTGACAATTTTTATAAATGGCTAAATCACAAGAGGGTTAGTGAGATTGCAGGAAAATTAATCTTCGCTGAGTAGAATGAAGCATAGAAAGAACAGAGTTCAAAGTGAAAGAAGATGATTTTCGACCCGTTAACGAGATTTGTCATGAAGATAAATAAATTCAGAAAACATTACACCTTTTCTATAAAGCAACGGATATCTTTCTTTCAATTGAAACGCCCTGCATTCAGATCTACAACAATCACTTATAATTTCTTCTCGTCTGTAAACTTATTCCTACAGTGAAGCTTTTATATATCACTTTTCTGATATATAACACTTTTTTTTTTTTGCGCCGGCAATATCTTTTTCATTATTTCCATTATATTTGGGGATGTCTTACTATAATCTTGAAAACAAGAAAAGGAAAAAAATACTAATGATTTAGCGTGTCTGTCTCACTAAATAAATTGTAAGTGAGCAATTATCCAGTTTCATTACTAACAGGCTTTGAATTCATTTACGTAGACCATTACTGAATTTTCCAAACCATTTCTGACACGACAATTGTCCGAGAGAACCATTTTACAGGTTTTATCAATCACCATTTTCGTGTTTTTGCTCTCTTGTCAGACAGGAATAAATGCAGTATCAAACACGTGTCTAGTCGGCAATAGTTTTGTGTTTTTCCTTTTTTCTTTAATACTTTGTTCGTTATTCCTATGACTTTTCAGATAATGTTTTAGCATTTTACTTGTTTTCTAAACTTCATGTCCCTGTCTTGTATCGCCACTACAACTAATATAATTGCGTCTTACATACTGTAGAGTACAAATAAAAGGTTTCGCTAGATGTGGGACTTTACGGGCAGACATAAGTTACCTCATCCATTATTATATAAACGGCTGACTATACAGAATCCAAGTATAACTTTGTACTTGTATCACGTTGGTACGAAAATAAAATAATTCGAAATTACTACGAGAATTACCGTTTCGATTATTTTGCACATACAAAAAGAGATTACATTTTCAATGCCTATATATTTATCTGCACTATTTTTGTAAATCTACAGTTGCATATTTATATATACAATTAACATAGTGATGATCATCCACGTATACTGTCTTAATATGTATAGGAAAGAATATTAATAAAAAGTTTTGAATTTAAAAATGTACTTTTTTTTTAACAGTATTTGTTTATTTTTATTATATTTTATATTTCAGACCGTCCTCGGTCCTTCATCAGAAACAAGTGATTTGACTTTCTCTACGGACGTGCCGCATGTTGTGAACAAACACACCACGTGATGTAAACAAAAAATATTCGAACGCTATCGTGAAATACGTTTCTAATTCAAATTTAAAAATCACTTGTTTCTGATGAAGGACCGAGGACGGTCTGAAATATAAAATATAATAAAAATAAACAAATACTGTTAAAAAAAAGTACATTTTTAAATTCAAAACTTTTTATTAATATTCTTTCCTATATATATATACAATTACATATTCCCAATATTTCTTCCATCAAATATAGTGTTCATATATATGTGTGTAAAGAGGTGACCAATATCGAAGTCTGCGTAGCAATGTTTTCTTGAAGTTATCAATAATTTGATAGAAACCCAGTAGAAATGTTTAGCAAAGTTTTCTTGAAGATCAACCTGTTATATTGAATTAAAGAGCAACTTCATAACTAGAGCTTTTTATCATACTAACTTATCTTTATATCACGTTCTGTGTAGCACTTTCGCCCGGGCTATCTGGTTGTGGCGCTTGTTCTCGGCACCAATTGTGAAACTACCACCCGCCCCTTGGTTGGGTCGCTCGCTAGTTCGGGAACGGATCCCACTACGATGATGTCGAAACGGTACAAATTATGTCGACGCTTTCGGACCGCTGTTGCTGGTCGTGATGATCTCGTCACAGAACACATTTATTGAATAATTTAAATCCAACGCCCAAAAGATTATCAATTTGGAATAAAGAATATTACTTAAAAATTTAAATGTGGAAAAGTAAATGAATAGCATGGATCAAGCATATCTTTTTTTCACTATTTTTGAAAAGACTGAGTTAAATAATGATATTTGTTAACTACTCTAGAAGAAAACCAGTTTGTTTATATGTCATAGAACACGGTCGATGTAGAAGATATTGATGTATAGACTTACATTTATATGTACTAGAAGGCATTGCAACACACATGATGTTCGATACTCACTAGATATTTTTATAAGATCAACAAACTCACTTCAAAATGACAGTTTAAAAAACTAGCGTTTTCAGCTTGTATGCAAACAGCAAGAAACATATTTATTCAAATGTCAACTTATTCGACTTTTCTACTGCATCCAAGAGTTTGTGCACTTTAGATTAATAAAGAGCTGAAACAAAAGAATCAACAAGATGTTTAGCTTTAAACAAATCATAATCAAATTTGAAATGTTGCAAGGATGTAGCAGGTTGTTGTTTTTAAATACGAATGTCAGCTGACACGAGAGAAGAAAATTCGATAACTTCCAGTGTGGTTTGTTTCATGTGATCCATATCAGCAGCGATCTAAACTCTTCATCTCATAGATAAGATTCACTATATTTTTCAGATTCCTTGTTGCTGACTATGACATGAAATCTTCGAGTAATTGTTAATGAAAATATTTCTCGTTTAGCTTTTGTGAAAAACGCATTTTGAAAAAGACTGAAGCGATGAAAATGGAATTGAAATGATTTATTTCGAAAATCATATTAAAGATAAAACACGTTTATATTCGTTCTTTTAAAAACCCATTCGTTATTATTTTAACTGCTTAATTTCTATTTTATTTGAAATAAATGAGTGGAAGCAAAATGTATACACATAACCGAACAAGAAAAACCAAACAAGAAAAAAGTAATATATAAATATTTTCAGCATCTGACCGCAGTAGCGATTCGGTCGTATCTAATTATCTTAATTGATTCATGAACAAAATTCTTCATACATTTCCACATACACAAAGAAAAACTATGTCTATAGTTGCCGAGTTTTCTTTATCCAGTGGAAAAATTGGGCAATCAAAACAAAACACGATTCTAGTAATTAGCAATTTGATTTAAATTTTAGTCATAATATTCTTTTTTTTTTGGCTGTCAGAATATATATATATATATATATATATATATATATATATATATATATATATATATATAATTCCAAGTGAAGAGGACTCAAGTTTTTTTTTTATTTTGAGTGCTCTGGCATTTATTTTGTTATAAACAGTGCTCAAGATAATGAGTATTATAGAGCTTAATATAATATAATTATATGGTTATGTCAATTTTACATTGTGACATGGAAATGTTTGTTTCGAGATTAATTCTCAGCATCAGGCAATGTTGGTGTTCTTGTGAAGATGATTTACATTTAAATAACACAAATACTTTTGGTTTACTGTGAATGTATGTGGGTGTGTTTTTTTTTTGTGTGTCTGTGGCTAATCAGAATTGAGATTCACTTTGGGGTTTGACCCCGAAAAATTTCTGTGCTAAACAACTTTTTTACTCCTCTTTTTTTTCTTTTTCCTTGGCCCTATTTTTCTCTTGTCTGTTTCCCTTCGCATTTATCTGATCTTTCCCATCAGTTTTATTACATTTGATGTGATATTTCCTTTTAGTAGTACCAATCTCCTTTCTCGTCTCCTTTAGTGTATTTGTTAAAGAAAACAAAACCAGTAAAAATAACCAGGCAACAGAAAATAACAATTTAGACAAGAAAAAGGTAATTGTAAAAACCCCATAAAATGTCCGCTAGAAAATAGGTGTTTGACGGAATCGATAATCTATCAATGCAAAATATCGACGAAGGAAAACCCAAACAATATAAAAGTATATACAGAGAGTACTAAAAACACTCTAAAGCAGAGAATTTACCAGCATACCTCTTCATTTAATAATGTCAAATACAGAAATAGAACATCCCTATCGAGATATCATTGGTACCTAAAGGAAGCAAAAAACAAACACCCAAAATAAAGTGGAAAATTCTAAAAGAAGCTAAAACATGTAATTTCTTAAATGAACCGTGTTCATTATGCTTATATGAAAATCTATTTATTATTAGATCCCTTAAAAATAAAAAAATTATGAAATAAACGCAACGAAATTAATGTCATATGTAGACATTGTAAATTATTCACATTAGAAAATGGATAAAACCTAAATTAAATAACATGCATATAACTAACAAGCACATCAGAAAAATAATCACAGACGAATTAGGTAAAAATAAAAATAAAAATAAAGCCAAAAATAGAATAAGTTAATTTTCCTTTTTTTTTTTTGTTTTTTGTTTTGATAATTCCCCCTTTGTATCAGGATAATAAACTTTATAGCAAATTGATAGATGGAGCAAAAAATAGCAGTTCGAGGTTTTTTTTGAAAAACTGTTTTCTTTAACAAATAGACTAAAGGGGACGAGAAAGGAGATTGGTACTACTAAAAAGAAATATCACATCAAATGAAATAAAACTGGAGGGAAAATGATAAGATCAGATAAATGCGAAGGGAAACAGACATGAGAAAAATAGGGTCAAGGAAAAAGAAAAAGAGGAGGAAAAAAGTTGTTTAGCACAGAATTTCTTCGAGGTCAAACCCCAAAGTGAATCTCCATTCTGATTAGCTACACACACACAAAAAAAAACACCCACATACATTCACACTAAACCGAAAATATTTGTCATTTAAATGTAAATCATCTACACAACAACACCAACATTGCCTGACGATGAGAATTAATCTCGAAACATAGAAATTTCCATGTCGCAATCTTAAAATTGGCATAACCATGTAATTATATAATATATATATATATATAGAGAGAGAGAGAGAGAGAGAGAGAGATCAAATACGTGAATATATAATATAAATTATTTGACTGTATGATATTAAATACGAGATTATGTAATGTAAATTATGAGATTAAATAGAAACTACGTGGATATATTCATCAACTATGGTATTATGTAATAGGAATTTCTGGATATCTTATATAAGCTATGGACAGTATTAATGACGTTGATATATATCGACTATGATATTGTGCGATGTCATTTACGGAGATATATATATATAGTCATCCGCAGACAGATCTGTTTTGCTGTATCACAGCTCATCAGTACGGATAGACTCCGATTGCTTTGTAACCCCGATATAAATTACGGTGATCTAATTTTGTTTGCCTTGATACCACATTTATAAGTGACTACGTTGAAGCTTTACAAGTGACTATTTTGCAGTATTTATCGGCATTGTTTTAGTACAGTGATATCTATCAATTTAAATATGCTGATTAAAAGTTTTAAAGAAATGAAAATTAACACAACGAAATGGTTTAAATTAAAATATGCTCATCAGAAAAGTGAACTCTTCATATTTCCTATAGGGCTGACAAAAAAATTTGAAAGAACTAATTTGAAAGAGTCACTAAAAGTATTTGTGAATTTGAATTCAAAGTTGCTTTTGTCCTCTAGACCCATCTAATTCATTTATCGATTTTTTTCTTACATCTACAATACTTTTTTCTTTTCCGGTTGATATTCATGAAGCTGCTCCCCCTGTCCCTTGCCATCATCTTATTATTGCCTTAGGTTTTCTATTTTGGCTAGAAATAAGTAAGATGTGATTTAACTTTTATTAACAAAACTGAAAAATATCTGGAAATAGCATCAATTTTGAGAAAAACCGATATCTAATCTCTTTATCGATTCTAGTTTTGCCTATTATCAGGGAAAAAAAGTTGAATATGAATTCAAAGAGAAAAAGTATGAAAAATGCCAAAAGGAAATCAAGGAATACCTATTTTTTATGAATTTAAAGAAGCCATTTACCAGATGTGATTAAAATTTACTACTAACGAAAGTATAAATAGTACTTAAGGAACGTAGAACGTCTTCCATCTTTATGATAATGCTGAATTTAATTGCAATTTTGGATTTGTTAACGTGGCAGAATTAAAAATCGATGTGCTGAGTTCGAATTCCTGTTGAATTAGAAAATACTATTGAGAAAGGCACGACTGCCTCTCACCCACATTTATTGGTTAAACAGCAAACAGAAGTGAGCTATCTTGGCATAATTAGGAATCAGTTTAAAAGAAAGACAATTTTTAAATCTCAGCGGTATGTTGGACTGACGAAATACATTTTATTATAAGTATCGGGGAGATCGTAATTACTTGCTGTGAGGGTTGATAGTCGCTATCATCTCGACTGAAACTGATGAGGTTAAAAAATATGTTTTTTTCATTAACGCGAAGAAGGTTGCAACATTACTATAATTTTTAGCGAAACATAAATATAAATTAGCTAATTGTTCAGATATTACCACTAATTCTAATCTATCACTTGAACTCCTGCAATATTGATACTTTTTGCTCGCCTCGACCAAAAATATGGTGTGGGCGACAAAGCTAACCTTGCAGCCGAGCTTGGAAAGGACCTCCAATCTGTAGTGGACTTGGGGTAAGAAATGGCTCGTAAATTTTAATGCTTCTAAAACGAAGCTACTATCAATTAATCATCATAGACAATCGCACATACCTCCTATTAGCATTGACCAGGCTTGTCTCCCAGAGAGTAAAACACTACGCCTCCTTGGTCTCACACTTTCAGCGGATCTCAAGTTGAATGACTATATCGTATCCATTGCCAAATCCGCTGCTATGAAAGTCGGTTCTCTGTGCAGGGCTCGGAGGTTTTTTCCTTCTGAATCTATCCTGCACATTTATAAATCGACCATCCGCCTGTGCATTGAATACTGTTACCATATCTGGTCCGGTGCCCTTGCTATTCTCCTTGGGCTTCTAGACAAGGTACAGCGGAGGGTTTGTAATGTGATCGATACCAACTTAGCAGACCGCCTGCAGACTCTCTCTCACCGGCGCGACGTGGCTTCCCTGAGTCTCTTCTATAAATACTTTCACGGCTTCTGCTCCGATGAAGTTAGATCACTGGTGCCCCCTAGGTTCGAATTTGCACGAGATACTAGATTAGCAACTAGATCCCACCCTTTTACAGTGAAACCGATAAAATGCAACTGCAACTTCTACTCCAACAGTTTCTTTTCTGGCATTTTCCGGCTGTGGAATTCCCTTCTGCATGACTGCATCCCCGACGGCTACAATCTCCAGGAGTTTAAATGTAAGGTCAACAGACACCTCCTAACAAACTAACTTCCATTCTTTCAAACACTCTTCCCATCCTCCCAACTATCTATCACCCCGCTTCTGACATTTCCTATATCTAACCAGTCTTTTATTTATCTCCCCCTATGTAGCCCCAAGCGCAATAGTGGCAGTGGAATGCCTTGATTGGGGTGAAATGATTAAAAAAAAAAAAAAAATAGAGAATGAATACACAACCATTTTCTTGAAGTATATAGCTGCAATCAATAGAAGAACATTGTATTTTTGCAACAGTATTTTCATGTGTGTGGGACCACTTCAAACATATATTTCACTTTAGATGGTTATATGAAGGAAGTAAAACAGGTATATATTCTGCATCTGGTAAAAATCTCCACAATAATAGTAATGCCAATCCAGTTTTGCTTGACTATGTCATTGGAATGAAAAGGATGGTCTAAAACTGGTATTCATTGTTTCACCTGTCTGGATTCGTTAACTCAGTGACCATGCTTGATAAAGTCTATTAATATCACAATACTATAATCTAAACCACTGTAACCAAGAATTTCTTAGCTTGTTCAAAACAGTTATTACAGTAATATCGTTGGTGTATTGTCCTCTTCAACACATGTCACCTTGATGTTATTATTTATTTGGGCCCCTCAACTGATATTTTCCCAGTGTCTTCAGTTATCCGACGCCACATTCTATGAGTATAGTGCTTATTCACTCACATCAATGGAACAAATATGTTTTTCTTTGTTGCATCGTTAAAATATGACACTCGTCTCTAGTCTTTTGAACAGAATAATTTTAACCTATGTTTTTTTTTTGTTTACGATTGTGTTTCCGATTGCTTCTAATGTCTACTTGAAATCCATATTTCTAATTTCTCATTGTGGACTCTGAAATAATATTTAATAATTACTCATTCGTTTTTTTCCTCGAAAACTGTATATAGATACATCTATCGCCTTGTTCCCTTTAATCCCCAGTCTTTTTAAAACATTAGTAGACCTTTATTTTTCTTTGTTTCATGATTAGCATTGAGTTACTTCTAAAGTATTTTCATTGCCTTTCACTCCCTGTAGGCACTCTTGACTTAGTGGCATTATCTCCTAACCTAGGGTGAATTGTTTAAAAATCATTACTTGTTTATAACGCATGGCCTGTGTTTCATATGTATGATGGCCATATTCTATATTTAAACTGTAACCCTTACGTTAGCAATACAATGAATGTCGTCAAAAATAGGATTATTGTAGTTATCATTTTAAACTTTGTTTACAATTGAAAATTTCGTGATCTTTCATAATACTAGCAGTATAGCCCGGCGTTGTTCGGGTGTAATGAAAGCTTTAAAACTAATCCATGATCCTGGAGCTCAGACTCTTTGGACGTTGGCACGAAAGGCTAAAAAGCAATAGTTGTTTCTAGTTAAAGCGAAACCGTAGACTGAAACAAAAATGAATGGATTTAATATCGATATCAAATTTTCTGCACGATTGTAAGAACTGCAACCTTGAAACTTCTGAATATCGTTTCTTATGTCTTTTTCTATGAGTGTATCAAATTTTATTAAAATCGGACCACTCCTTCTATAACCCGATTTTTTCGATTATCGATTTTCAATATTTATCGGGGGTACCTCGACACAAAACCAAGCTAACAACACTCGCAGACGCTTATAGTACAACTGTGCAAATTTTCAAGAAAATCGGTTCAGCCGTTTCTGAATTTATAGGTAACGGGTACACACACACACAGACAGTTTCATTTATGAATAAATTTAGATAGATTTAGATTAGATATGAATAATCGTTAATTTAAAGAAGATCTCATAAAACAACATTTGTACGCTAAATGTTTATTTTATACTGACTGACTATTCTCATTTTTCGAATAGATTTTTGGCATTTTTGATAGCCCCGGATTGGAAAAATAGCATAAGTGTTGATATTTAACAGCCGGAGTAAACTATTTTATTGTATTCCTCAATCACAATTTGATGACAAAGCAAAAGATTAAATCGATGGATTTATCTGTCTTTGATTCTTTTGATTATGTGAATGTATCAATTATTTTAACACATTCAGTTGACTTATGAACAAGAATAAAAAATAATAAGAATTAATAATTAAAAAAATATAAACCTTTATGCAGTAGACGAAGAAATGTATAACAAATAAGTAATATATATAACAGCAATACCATTATAAAACATTGTAGCAATTATATATTTTTCTTAAGACATGTCACTTAAATATTCAGCAAACATACTCTCCGGCATCTTAATACTATCTACTCGTTTTAGATGTGTTATTTTCATTCATTTTCGATATATCTTTTTCACAAATATTCTTTCCAAGATACGGATTACACTTTCGTCACTTTGCACTCTCGATAAAATCTAAAGCGTCTACAAGTTCCTGTGTGTTTCGAATTATTTCCACTCTACAACCACTTTCACACAGACGAGACGTTGCAAGCCTCTGGCTGGTCTACCGCTATTTCCATGCAAAGTTCTTCAGAATGAACTACACTTTTAGTTCCACTAATTGTAACCTAGACGGATAATACCCACCATGGCACACACAGTGTGGTTAAACTCTGTTATTGTTTACGTAGTGCTTTGGTGAGATTTAAGTTTAATTCGAGCAGTTTTTACCCAGTAGCCTCTGCATTGGGGAACTCAAGAGGTGGATTTCTCGATAACTGTTATCTATTACCCTCTAAATCGTGTAACCATCGAATTGTGTATCAAACTAATTCCTGTTGAACACGCTTGCTCGGGTATACTAGTGTTTCTACAACAATATGAATTATAATATACTTTATATACACACTATTTTGAGTGCAAATTATTTACAGTTTCTGAGAGAGGGCTCACTTGAAAGATGCTAATATACAAAAACACACTTTCACTTGCTAAAAAATTATTGATGATTTCCAAATATTTCGTCTTCTCGATTTTATTCACAGTGCTTGAGCAAGCAAATCATTTTGTTTTCAGGCATTTGTCAAACTTTTTCCTGCTGTAATGATCGCACCTGTCTTTTATTAAGGTTTCTTCTTTTCCTTGACGAATTGACCGTAGTGCAATTTAAAAAAGGAAGCAAAGTATAAATGCTAATGGTCTAACCACTAGACTACGTGACAAGTTATTTTAATATTTTATTGGTTATTCGAAGCTATATGACCATTGTTATTGTTTTAAATAATTTATGTTATTTTGATTTACTTTTAAGAATCTGATTTTATTTGTTTGGATATTGTTCCTCTAAAACTAATTTCCAAAATAGTAAACTCAAATGCTCTATTTCTATGTTCATATGTAGATGTAATCATGAAATTCATTCCATGCATTCTGATACTAACACAAATTCGAATCATTCTCATTTCCTCCATATTCCTAATAAAAGGAAAAGTACCACGACATTACCAAAAAACTTTTTTTTTTTTTTTTTTTGTAGAAAAGACTCATGCGTATACACCTCCCCGGTTTCGATATCATTTAGTCTAGGGTCAATCTCTAATTTTCCTTCGTATCCTCAAAATCTGCTCTTCCTCTCAACTCGCTTTTATTAACTTCATGTCCCTTATTCATCATTACAGTTTAGGCACTAAATATAATTTGAGTCTCTTCAGTTTTGGGTCCAAATAATAAAACTCTATCCATTACTGCATCTTTTTTTTAATTTGAAGTTTCGTTGGTTTTTTTAAGTGGAACGTTGCGTAAAACGAAACAAATAGAAAATCTAAGTCATATTAGTTTAATAGTGATTATGTGCGTTGTGGTGCATTGGATATCGCTCGGAACGAGAAATCTGGGTACCGAGTTCGAATTCCAGCTGAATTCATTGCATTCACTTACGCGCAAATGCACTTGTGAAAGGTATTAATCCGTCTATTCCTTCCTGTTATGTGTCAAATAACAGGACAGATTGGGTTCTATAGCCTTGGTCGGCAACCAGTCTACCGCAGAAACCAATGGCAACCTACTGCGGGATAATCTTCTGCCCAGTCAGGCGTGTATCTTTCGACCCAGTCAGTCGTGTATCTTTCGACCCAGTCAGTCGTGTATCTTTCGACCCAGTCAGTCGTGTATCTTTCGACGCAGTCAGTCGTGTATCTTTCGACGCAGTCAGTCGTGTATCTTTCGACGCAGTCAGGCGTGTATCTTTCAACGCAGTCAGGCGTGTATCTTTCAACGCAGTCAGTCGTGTATCTTTCAACCCAGTCAGTCGTGTATCTTTCAACCCAGTCAGTCGTGTATCTTTCAACCCAGTCAGTCGTGTATCTTTCAACCCAGTCAGTCGTGTATCTTTCAAGACATGATTGCCCAAGCGTTTATCACATATGGCACTTAACTAACTGAATAGCAAAACATTCCATAACTGTATACCTTTTTTATATTTTGCATGAAAAAAATCATTGATATGACCATTGCTTCATCATAACACCTACAGTGAAAAAAATGAATGAAAGATTTTAATGTGCAGCTAGTTTCCTTTTATAAATAATCTTGTAAACAGATGGATGTAATACTTCTGAAATAGTCTTAAATAAAGTATCAAGTCACTTTATACTTTTTAGTCACTGTCTCACATCTAATCTTAGAAAGAAGAAAATCAATTTCAAATCCAACTAGTTAATCACATTATAAGCATTGAGAAACATAAGTCGAAGTAGGTTTATGGTTTTGTCGAAGTAGCTTTATGGTTTGTTTTTCACTAGGCTAGCTGCCGTTGTTTTGCAAATTATTTTTCCTAATCCAAGCTAACTGGAAAGAAATAGTATAAACATGGGTGCGACTCTGTTTCCTTTCATCCAATTTTCTGAAGGTTTCGAAGTGAACGTTACTACCATTGTTAGGTTTATATTTCTTGACACTAGTTAAAAATCACACTAAGAAGAATAAAATTTCATGATTTTTATTACGAACAAAGTGACATTTCACATCGAATATTTAAGTGCACATTTTTACCAGATATTTTATATAGAGACCAAATTGCCGCCAGCAAATATGATTCACTGTCAAATTGGGGAGTAAAAAGCAAAAGTGACTTGCCTATTAAAGAAATTCAAACAAATCAGTTCGAGTTAAGATCACAACCGGTAATTCTTCAATAAAAGTAAACACATTGAATCAAGCAAAAAAGACAAAGTGGATATTCTAACGATTGTACTGATTCAATCATCCGACAGTCGTTAAATAGAAACGACAGAAAATGAAGCACTTTATTTCATGTGAGAAATGCTGCAAATAATACTTTGTTATACGCTTAACAAAATCTCCATGGTCGAAGCAAATATGACTCAACCCGCAATCTGATTTTTTTTATTTAAATCATAGTCTTAAATTTAGTCATGTTTTATAAAACAGCAGAATGAATAACCACCAGAGAATACTAATATCGTTTGGTTGGTTGGTTGGTTATTTTGTTTTATGGCATAATAACCTCGGCGGGTCTTTTATTCCCAACTAAATTTCATTTATTTATTGCTGGTAATACCTTTTTTCTTTCAACAATTTATTGTTGTTTTTATATATATATATATATATATATAAGTTTTGTGTCTAGTAATACTTTTTTATTTTTGAGTATCAAAATTCATTGGGATTTGTTTTATACCCTGTTATTTAACCCATTTAACCCATAACTGGAGGGAAGTGGCGGATTAATAATTTACCAAGGGTACCAGTGCTTAAGTGAATGCAGGGTATTCAACTGGAATTCGAACTCGGTTCACGGATTTCGCTTTCCGAGCCGAAATCCACTGCACCCCAATGCACATCCGTCACTAAACACATACAGCACCTGGTATTCCAAAGCGGTCACCCATCTAAGTACTGACCAGGCTCAACGTTGCTTAACTTCGGTGATCGAATATCGTTTTGTAATGTTTGGGCAAATTGACATGTCCTAGTGGTTAGTGTGACGGCTTACTTGTTCATTACGCCTAGGTAGTGAGTGCGAAACATCACGTTGTGGCTTACCTCCACGTGCAAAACTGAACCAGGTCAAATAAATATAACGGGATTAAATGTATAGTACTTAATTTTACTCGCGGCGGCGTTCAACCTGGGCGGTTTGAGCCGGCTTTTTCCCTAGAAGATCATGAGACTTAGTGGATTCAAAAGCTGTCCACAGCCGCTGTGTTGTAATGATTTTCTTCCAGTAGGTTACAAGTTCTTACTGCGGTACACTGGATGACAACAAAATATATAGAACCTAGTCAATCCTGCTGCTGGCTGATCATTCAGGGAAGCAGAGCTGGATTTATACATTTTAAGTATTAACATGTAAGTAAAAATAATGAATTTGAATGAAATTTGAACTCTGCTTTCCGATTCACCAATCCGTTAATCGACCGCGCTATAATATTAGATGTATATTAATTACATGTATAATAATGTTTAACGAGCTAGACTACTTGATTAGTGCGATCTATCTATCAGCTCGATCTTTATTGTGCTTCACTATTCCTATTATTTTGTACATAACTGAGCTAAATGTTGAACGATTTAACGCTTGTTGTAGTGACGGAAAAGCGTTGCGGTGCAGTGAATATCGGCTCGGAAAGAAAAATCGGAAAGCCGAGTTAGAATTCCAGCTGAATTCTTTGCATTCACTTACGCACAAACACCCTAATCAAAAGTATTAATCCGTCTTTCTTCCTTCAGCTTTGGGTTAAATAGCAGAAACGAACGGGTTCTGTAGCTTTGGCTGGCGACCAGTCTACCGTAGAAACTGATTGCAAAAAACTGCGGAAAAACCATCTGCCCAGTAAGTCATGTCTCTTTCGATACATGATCGCTTAAGCTTACTTCACATTTGATAATTTATTGAGTGGAGAGTGAGTTCGTGTAGTTAAATATACTGGATAGTAAGGTTTATTATCACTGGATGCGCCTTCATTATGTCTACTGATAGGCTAGTTATTAAAAGGTGTCTTCAAAAGGATGTATTATATGCAGGCAGTGTAAGGGGTACAGTAAATTATCATAGGAAGGATAATTTTGAAATCACGTTGAGTTCGCTACATTATACCTTCACACAAATATATTTTCTAAAGGTACGAAGCCATTTAGTCTCCTCCAGCTATGTGTTAAATAGCAACAGACTGGAATCTTTAGACATAGGTACCTTCCAGTCTCAGAGAAAGAAAACACTCGTGTCAAAACCGGGCTGAGTATAAGGCTGCTAATTTAACCCCATAAAAGTATAAATGAAGAACCGAAGCAGAATGCTCATCGTTTTGAAGTCTATGGTCCATGCTTCTTTGTGGTGTCTACATAGCGAGTGAGAAAGTTTCGTATTACTGTTGAGTAATTATTACCTAGATAGGGTAAATGATCGGAACTCATGTCTCTCAACATAATTAGTAAGAAAATCGCTGTGTGCTTCAAATTTGTGACTTGTTGATATCAAATTTATCTAAGTGAAGTACGAAGTATATTCACTGTGCATTAAAAACGTGTATTTTGTTTTCATTAAATATATATATATATATATATATAGCATCAGTTTTGAGCTGATCCGATGGAAATTTATGTGTGGATGAAAAATGTTAATTTACTTTTCGAAAGGACTGGTAAAAATAAAGTACTGATGACAAAAATATATATCACCAAAAAGCCTTATATTTTAATCAGTCTGCACACACGTATAATATATATATAAAATGAACATCGAAGTCCACACTCAGAGGCAACAGACTGTTTCATGTTAGGCGAAATCATCAGGCCACATATCAGGTTTCTCTTTGGCTATTTATCTACATGTGTAATCTTAACGGGTTTTTTAGCAGAAGTGGTTTGCTTGTTTATTTTGATTAATTTATTTTACTCGTTTTTATTTATTTATTCTTTTCGGTTTTCCATGTTAATATCTTAAGATTTGTTGTTTATTTATTTTATATTTATTCCTTTATATTATATTTTTGCTGTTTTAATGGTTGTTATGGCGGCAGTGGTTTGTTAATTTGTTTATTATTTGTTTGGATTAAATTATTTCTTCATTATTATTTATATATTCTTTTCAGTTTTTGAATTTAAGTAATGTAGAAAAATCTGTTTTTATGTTTCCATTTTGAGATGAGTTTAGATCATTTACTTAGTAGTTAGTTTTTGGTCTGGGAAATTTAGAGTGGCTATTTTTTCTAAGTAATGCCTGCAGGTTTTTGATTGATTGATTATTGTAGGCTGATGTTCTTTTCCGTGTTTTCCAGAATATTTTGCTTTGGTTTGGGTTTTGTTTTTAATTTCACATATATACTTTAATTTCACATATATACTTTAAAAGCTTTGTGGTGTTCGCATATTTATTGTTTCTGAACAATGTTTTTTTTCATGGTCTTACTGTTAATCCTATGTATATTTTTCTTCATCATTTGGTGGTTTTACTGTCGTTTAATATATTACATTGTTTTGTAAACATTTACCGTTGGAAGGGCATTCATTTCTTTCTTTTTCTGCAGTTACACGTGGATTTAATATTTTCGGGTTGTTAGTTGATAGTTTTTCAGTTGTGCTTCTCTTATTATTTGTGCCATATTTACGTGCAACTGTAGCTGATTTTCACCGTGTTTTTATTGAATATTTTGTGGAGAGTGCTTGATTCCGCAAACTATTTATGTAAGAGTTTGAAAGTTATTTTTCTTATGTTTATTTTACACTTATACTAAACAGTGGGTTGAACTTTATGATGTTTCTCTTCCAGTTGTCTTTTTTGTGCTCTGTGTTGAGCATGTGAATGTTGCTGAGAATCTACTATGCTTTAAGGGTGTTCCATAGTTTTTCTTAGCTTCGTTAAATATGCTTTGATTAGAAGAGTTGTCCAAAGAACTGCGCATAATTGATTTTGGTATCTGTTTCATTATATATGGCAGCTGGTTGGAAGAGACTAGCAGTAGAGTTGCTCGGATGTAAGGAAAGCTTTAAAACCAGTTCGTGCCAACGTCCAAAGAACTCACTCTTTGGACGTTGGCACGAAATCCTAAAAAGCAATATGTTGTTTCCAGTTAATGTGAAACGGTAGACTGAAAGAAAATTGAATGGATGTAAGTCAAATTTTGATTTCCTGGTATCAATATCAAATAAGTTTTGTTCGTCGTAAACTGAATTTTGAAAGCTAAATAAGTCCTCTCAGCATATGGTATCATGACCGGATACTAAGAACTACAATTATACCTACTTAGAGCCAAATCCGACGCAAAAACTAAAATAAAAGGCCTGAAAAAAATACAGACATACAGGCAGATAAACAGACACACACACACACAAACATCTTGCCTTTTATATATATATATATATATATATATATATATATAATATCGATTTTTTGCACTATTGTAAGAACTGTAATCTTGAAACTTCTGAATATCATTTCTTATGCATTTTTCTATGAGTATCAAATTTGATTAAAATCGGACCACTCATTCCATAACCCGATTTTTTCGATTATCGATTTTCGATATTTATCGGTGGTACCTCGACACAAAACCTAGCTAATAACACTCGCAGACGCTTATAGTACAACTGTGTAAATTCTCAAGAAAATCAGTTCCGCCGTTTTGGAGTCTATAGGTAACGGACACACACACATTTACACAAAGTTACATTTATAAATAAGTTTAGATTTATTCTTGGCTTTTCTGTTTGGTTTATATGTACATTTTCTTAGGTTGAAGGTAAAATCTAAAAAAAATCTACACAGTTTAGATTAGTATTTATGTCTATGTCGAATGCCTTATTTTTGAAATTATTTATGATTGTTTTTTCTGGTTTTGTAGAAGCCAAATAACTGCAGCACAAAAACGTGAAAAGGCATTATCTAAACGCAATGCAGACCTTATAATCGTACTGCACATAATTTATCCCCACTTTGTGAGGGTGACACAGTTTTAATTCAGAACCCAAATAGCCATCGATGGGACATAAATGGACGAATAGTAGAAACACTACCCAACCGCCAGTATAGGATAAGAGTTGCAGGATCGGGTAGGATAACGCTGCAGAACCGTAGATTTCTAAGAAATACACTGTTGATAATATTTTGCTTTCGAAAATGTATATTTATCGATAAAAGTCTATTTTTATGTATATATTTTTATAAAAATGTATTTTTATACATTCATAGTGTTTTGACCTCAGTATACGGGATCAACTATTTGCCCATAGCTGGGACTCTAACAGGCGCTACCACACCGGGTAAGAGTGGGTCTGAGAACAACAGCCATTAAGAGGAGGTTCCATGCTCCTCACAACTTCCCAATCAGAGGATCAGGTAGGATAACGCTGCGGAACCGTAGATTTCTAAGAAATATACTGTTGATAATATTTTGCCTTCGAAAATGTATATTTTTCGATAAAAGTCTATTTTTATGTATATATTTTTATAAAAATGTATTTTTATTATTTACCCTTCTCCCCCACTTGAGAGAGATGTGACACAAGGTCTTTTTAAACGTGGGGAACCTGAGCGCGTACACCCAGGTACTGGTCAAACATTACCTATCCACCGCGGTGGATAGGTTCAAAACCGGTCATAACTGGTCTTTACTTGTCTTAGGTGTGCCCAGCCCGAAGGCTAGGGCACCTGCAATCAAGACCTATATCCCAATTCCTTGGCCTATGATCACGATCACAGATATATGTAGGCCACATCAATCTGATGAGTAATCTGGAAATGGCAGCATTACTTTGCAAAGTACCTGGCATCCCAAGGCCCTACTCAGTCACAGTTATCACGAATTAGGATCGCAAGGGCTCTATCCCGACTACTCCCATATAATCGCCCAGGCGACAATGAACTGATTCCTCCCCAGCGGCCACTATGCTCCCGGAGTGGAAAGAGGATGGAGATGTAGAACTCAACTTACCTTTCAACATGGTGGTTTTTTGTCAGTTAGATTGAACTTCTATTCTAGTTGATTACTGTCTGGTTGTTCTATAAGATTCTTAGTGTTTTGTCGTGTTTTTTGTCATAGTTTCTCAAGATCATGAGACTGTCGTCCCTGTATAGTCCTGTGTAATTTCTGTTATTTTGCTTAGTCCTTGTAAATATATACCTATTATTTCGCAGGTGACTGCACCGTGAATGGTCCTGAGCATGACGGTAAACTGCATCCGGCAGCAAGGCCTCTGATTGGGAAGTTGTGAGGAGCATGGAACCTCTTCTTAATGGCTGTTGTTCCCAGACCCACTCTTACCCGGTGTGGTAGCGCCTGTTAGAGTCCCAGCTATGGGCAAATAGTTGATCCCGTATACTGAGGTCAAAAACTATGAATGTATAAAAATACATTTTTATAAAAATATATACATAAAAATAGACTTTTATCGAAAAATATACATTTTCGAAGGCAAAATATTATCAACAGTATATTTTTGAAGAAAACATAATTGCCGTAACAGATTTTTGAAGGAAAGATTATTATCAGCAAAACATTTTTGAAAACAAAACTAGAAGACATTTTCAGTTTTCTAAAATAAACAAGAATAAGAACAAAATAATTTAATTAAAATCTGAGTAAATCTACCTTTTCACTATGACGGAACATTTAAAAAAAACCCCGTAAAGCCCCATTTTTTTTGGTATTAAATAACCCGCACAGGTTGATATGCCGTTAAACAAAACCCAAACTCCTTCTGAACCGTGAAAGCTTACCATTGTAGTGTTAAAGATATCTTCTTTTTTTACTTTATACCTGAGTTTTCATTGTTGAATAGAAGTGATTTACGAGAGTGTTTAATGATATAGATTTTCTTTGTGTTTATATTTATTTGTTTCTGGACTAAGTTGATGGCCTTATATAGCATTGGTAGATTTCTTTTATGTCGAATTGTACAAATTGGCAATTATATTTGTTTTTGTATACTGTTGGACCAGTCTCTAGTATCTTTTGTGTTTTTTTTTTTTCACTGGTTTTCACACAACAGTTTCCTTTGTTCAAAATTAATTATTTCTCGTATTTATTTACTTATTTTACCAAGTTCACTTTTGGATGGGTTTATAATTTAGTATGCTGGGTTAGTTTTTAAATTTTTTCATGGTATTTTAGTACTATAAGGGCTTGCGCTTTACCGATGCAACTAATTGTGTCGTCTAAGTCGAAATTTTCAAGGATTGCTTTAACTTCCGTAACATTTTATATTATTTTATGAGCTTTTTTTACGTTTCAGTTATAATTTCTTTAAATATGTTTGCTTAGTTTATATAAATTTTTAGTTTTATCCGCTGCAATAAATACATTTGTTCGGTTGTTTTTTGTTTTTTTTTAATATCTTCTAGTTAATTTTGAAGTACGTCTTGTTTTTTTTTTTTTTGTTATTTTACGATGTTAGTTAAGTCTTTGTCAAAATTATCTAATGCTTTATTATGCAGGCGTTTTTTTTTGTTTTTTAGGCCGTATTTTTTTTTTGAGTCTTGTATTATAATGAAGGTCTTGGTTTTAAAAAATAGACATTACATATTATTTCTTTATGAAGCTTTCTATTTTTTCAATCATTTTAGCTTTATATATGGATGGTGATGTGATGCGTATCCTGTGAAGGAAGAAAGCAGGAAGAGCGAGGGGGCACGTACCGATGGGTTGCTTCAGCTTTGGTGAAAATGTGCCCAACTAAACTGGAAGCATGTGACCTATTGATATTTATCTTCTCGGTAAGGAGGACTGTGAAGAAGCGTTATCCACCTTATAAAAATCGTCCTCCGTACTCTTTAAGTTGCTGTCTTTCCGACCGAAGCATGACTGGTTAATTCTCGTGGTTAAAAATATAACTGTTTTATTTCTTTTTTTTTACTAGACCTAGTTGGAGCGAGTCGCAATAAAATAATTTCTTTTTCAACCCTTATTAGGCTGTTGCTGTTCTCTTCCAAGTTCTCCTCATTATTTTTTTCTGTGTCGAAGGGTTTTATTTTTTCGACAATCCTTTTTAGTCGAGGCAATTTTTTTCTATGCCCATAATGGGTTATAAATGTAGCGAAAGTGCTCTCCTGTTCATCTGGTGCTAAATAAATACAGTTTTAAGGTCTGCTCTGTTTATTGGGTATTATATCAGTTCTAGAGCATATGTAAATAAAAAAAACATGGACATTGAACTCAAAACTCGGAGGCGACAGTCTGTTTCATGCTAGACTGATCATTATGCACCTCTCCACCTTGGCGAAATGTGGCACAAGGACTTTATAATGTAGGGAATCCAGGACCTAAAGCCTGAGCAAAAACTTTTTGTTTAATATTCACAAGACGAGACTCTACCATTCGGCAGTCTCTCGACTGGGTTACTCTCTACCGGAATCCAGAGAGTGCGACTAGGCGCATAGCACCCAACACAATTATCAATCATCAGATCACATATGTTGTTTTTTTCCACGTGTATTTATATATACGGGTCAGTAGTGAATTGTGAGTAATCCTACAGGTTATTTTGGCGAGAACGGTTTGTTTGTTTATTTATTGGGATAAATTTAATTTACTTTATTTTTTCTTCTCAGTGTGACACTATCTCACGCGGTGATGCTTTCCCTTCTCCCGCGGGGATACTTTCCTTTGGTTGGTTTAAAACAACGGAGAGAGAAGTTGATATTGGTGATATTATTAATGTTTTATTGCGTCACGCGATGTGTACTTAGGAAAAAATAATAATTTTAGTACCATCAAGTGCTTCTAAAAAAACAGGTGCATAAAATTAATTGTTTTTTTGGAAATAACCATTTCTCTTCTATCAAGTTTTTATAAATATCGCTGCTTTTATGTTCAATATAAATTTCCCTGGCTTTGGAGTTGAAATGTTGATTCCGCTAATCTGAACATGCGTAGACAAAACAAGTGTCAGAGTGATTTGATAAGCTCACCCGTAGGCCAAGGCCACTGTTGAACACAACAGTCCGAAATAACCCGACCTGAATTCAGTTCGATGTGAGTTGGCATAATCTCATTGGTCGAGCTAAGACATCCGCAAATCGAGTGGGCGGAGACCGATTTTCATTGGCGGAAGACTATGCGCCAACCGGATCCCCAGAGAGGATCGAAATTGGTTATAAAATAGATGCTCGACACGAAAAGTTCAGTTTTTGAGTTGGGGAGCGAGTTTGTTTCTTTGAGTTGGAGCTGCTATCAGTCGAAATGTAACGACTGGGGAAAAAGGCCCCAGCTGGGGAGCCATGACACAAGGCTGGTCACCCACCGTAGAACTTATGACTAAAGAGTTAATTTCGAATGAAGCCTGCCGAAAATTAACTCAAAGAAGTTAATTTGGAAAAATGCGCCATCGACATGAATCCCGAAAGAACGTTATTGTTATTTTTTTTAATCACGGGAGAATCGAAAATTCTGATTCTTCGTTCGCTCAACTTCGGCAAACTCCGTTAAACTCCCGAAAGAACTTTGCTGTTTTAGAAGTTACATAGGGAAATTGAGAATCCTGATTATAGAGAATTAATGAAAAGACTTTAACGAAATACGAGAAGAGACTTTGGCGAATATTTGAAGTGGTCTGTTTATTTCAACTCCAATGACACTTAGACAAAACATTTCGTTTAACGATTAGAAGCTATGATACTATTGGCGACTTTATCTCTCCGTTGTGAATATCATTTTCGACAACTGTATTCTTGGCAAAAGAAAGACATTGTTTTTTCTTTATATAAAGACATTCTACGTAGCTCTCCAGGCGTGTTCGACTTCGTTCATTTATTTTATTAATTTTTGTTTTTTGTTTTTTTTTTTTTGCTGCCGTGTTTATTTTCCTTTCAAACCTCAAGTGTACACTAGTGTCCGAACTGGCTAAAAGGGATGACTATTAAGATTGCAAGACGAGACCTCTGAGATCTAACCACAAGGTGGGACAGTGGCCCGTTGTTGCAAAAGACATCCTGTAACCCAGCTGTTGTGGCGATATCATCGGACGGGATCGTCCCGACCAGCGACAGCGACCAAACCAACCGTACAACCGGGTGGCAGTGTGAAAACTGGGATCGTCACTGCCATCAGCGTGAACGAGCCTCACATTGGACAGAGGGCCATCCCGGCTGAGGCGTCACATCTGGTGCCGTTTCCACCAGGATCTGGCCTGAGGGCAGCCAGCAGTCCGGTGCAAAGTGTCACATCGGTTTTCGATGTTTCATTTTTTTAATTAATGTGCTATTCATTTATTTATTTATATTAATATTTTTTTTTTAATTTTGTTAAATTTATTTAATTTCTTTATATACTTTGTTAGTTGCTTATGGAGTCAGTGGTTTGTTAATTTGTTTAATATTAGTTTGGATTAAATTAGTTCTTCGTTGTTTATTATTTTCAGTTTTCGGTTTTTAAATAACGTAGTAAAAGTTTGTTGTAATGTCTGCGTTTTGAGATGAGTTCTGATCCTTTACTTAGATTATTTTGGTCTGTGAGGTTAATAATATCTATTTTCCTCCAAGAAAAATATGCAGGTTTTTTATTGATTGCTGTAGGCTGTATTTTCCATGATACTTTTGGTGTGCTTTCGATTTTGTTTTTAATTTCCCAGATATGCTTATAAAACATTGCTCTGTTAGCGTATTTACTATACCGGCTTCTGAGACATTAGGTGTGTTTTGCTATAGACACACATACACATATATATATATATATAGTATATGGAGGCAGCAAGTAATTTTCTAAACATATGCTATTAAATATAAGAGACAATGAATGTCTATTATATTTAATCATGAGCCGTTCTAAACGTCGTATTTTTGCTTTAATTTCAGTTGAAAATAAAGACAAAAATTCTCCAACATTTGGATAATCATTTATTGGTTTTCTTCTAAGCTTTCAGCTCACATGAGCCATCTTCAGAGAGGTAGTTTAAACTGGAATATTATAAAATCCACCATCACCGACGATTTTATTTTGTGTTGACATAAAACTCCGCTTGGCAACGGCAATAGTTACCAAAATATATATACGGACACAGTATCTCATCAGCATATATTTGTAACAAAGTTACTTGTTGGCAAACTACAGTAGTTACAAAACGGATAGAGGCAACGATTATTAATAATGGATAATTTACAACACCGCTTCAAATGTTACACCCTCTTAGAAATTTTTAAGAAAGAGTATTTCACACACATATACACTTACACACAGTAATGTATGCAATGACAGAATATGGAATTGCAAAACCATGAGTGACAAGAAAATTTATAACTGGTGATGTTACTTACTCAATTACAAGGTTGTGCAAAACCATAAACGTGAGCCTTTTGTTTGTTTTTTTTAGAACCGTTTGAGACGAGTGGTTCAGTGGACATTCCAGAGGCTGCAAAGGCATTTTAAAGAAATAGTGCACAATGTATAGATGACACACTTGATGCTGCTTTGATATTGGCAACACTATTAAAATTATAATTACTATACATAAGGTCATGTTTCTGAACAGCGATAAATTGAAGATGCTTTCTCAGATAAATGATATGGTGGTATTGTAGACGACACATAGTCCATGGCGTAGATCATTACTAACATGTTCATTATCAGGACTACATGTAAGCATATATCTTGCCATTTTTACATTCATGGAAAACAAACGTGCACGAGAAAAACACTTGAGGAAAATAATTGTTTCTGTCGTATTCGATAAACGCACATCAGAAAAAAATCATTGTATGGTTCGACTGAGACATTTAGTATAGGAGACAATGTTACTTTTTCATTTTGCAGAACATGGCTAGACGTTACAAAACCAAAATATTTACAAATATATATATATAAACTTAAGCCAGCTCCTAAACTTTCTAATTTTTAAATATATGCAACCATTTTCTCAAATCAAGGGTTAAAATGATTCGAGCGAAAGATTGTTTTTACAGTATAACAAACTTTTTTAGTTATTTAAACTAATACTGGAATATAATCATAGTCTTAAAATTACATGCTATTTTTAGAATTACCGGATTTTAACAGATACATGTGCTATTATTTTGCCGATGAGTAGGAGGATGCATTCGATCAAAAAAGGTAGAAAATTAAAATTAATCTATTTTAAATGAGAGAGTCCACAACGCCTTGAAATTTTCAGTTACAGAAAATCAAAATGGATAATAATAGCGGACTTCTAGCGATCGTTTATGCTTGTCTGCTACTGTAGTTAGCTAATCCCTCTATCGTAGATACCTGCTCCGACACATTTATGTTTGTTCAAAACCTACGGAGATCATTTTATGGTTAATGCTGCAACTATACAGAGCAGATTTTGGTTACAGATTCTATTAGAGAGCACTCTCTCTGGAATTATACAGTCTAAAAAAAGGCCAATACACTGAAACCCTCTGTCACGATGACATGAAAATCCATGCTGGCTTAACCCTCGACCACAGGCAAATAATTCTTTCTTTCAAGTTTCCTTCAAAATGCTTGCACCAAATCATGATATAATTTTTATACACTTTCCTAAAGTGTGCCACACTGAGATCGCCTTTGCAGATCGATAACATCAACAATTCATATTAGAGACAAATTGACCATGGTGGGATTGAAAACCGCGTCTTATGATCGGAATGCAAGTATTCTAAACAAACGGACAGTTGACATGGCATCTCGACTTCACTCATTTTCTCACTAATGTAACTATGCTTTCCTTTGTCTTTTTTGCATATAATTTAAAATGTTGATTCCGTGACTATATGAATTTAATCGTGCTACTGATTGACTTCTAGGTACCACTCTTTTACTTTTGAAATAGTTAAATTTAAGCACCATTTCTACTTTGACAATTTTTCACGCACTTCCCATCTCTGCAACTCTTTTTCGTTTTTTTGTTATCCTCATCACTATGATCACCAAAAACTTGCATGCATTGTCAATTGCCATATTCTATATCCTTGAATCCCGTTCATCTTTTATTGTTTCTTCAATAAGCCCTGTTCCTCAGATTTTTTTCTGTGTAACCCCCTGCATACTACTGGCGGTCCAGCCTTGCTTGCGGTGAAATTATGAAAAAAATTAAATGAAAATATTTGTTCCACAAGACAACAAACAAAAGTAAGGATGAAAGGTAAATGTGATAACTGCGGACTTTGAGGAACCTTTTGAAATCTTGTTTTAAAAGAAAGATTTCGTAAATTCAAACCGAAAGCATTACATGTTTTTGGTGACTGAATGACATGTTTTTGTATACCAAAACTATTAATATTATGTTATTATTAATATTACATTACTTGCCTTTCAAAATAACATTTAGGTTTTAAATCCGTTTTGTTAGGAGCAGAGTCCCAAAGTATTTTCCTTTAATATTGGTTCGAAAGGCAACACATGAACAAAATCCTTGTGTTTTAATTAAAAAATTGTTTCGTTTCTCTTTCCGTTTGTGCGGTGTAAGCGGGAAAGAAAATTTTTTGTTAAGCGTTGATAACAGAGGAATGCCAATAATCAATAGGCGAGAAATTTTATAGCCGATATTCATAAGATGCCTGTACATTTTGATGTAAGCATATCATGATGAAGATTTCTGTAGATTAAACGCTATAAATGTTGGACTAATAAAGTTGTAAGTACGTTTTGCGTTTATTTTATTTCTTACTTATAATCTTTTATTAGATCTTTTTGCTTTCTCTTGCATTCGGTGTTTTCATATCAATTTATCCATCCGATTATAAGGATAACACAGTTACGCAAATATATATGATCGTCAATATACGCATACATGCATATATAACAACCATAATTATTCACACATTTAACTTTTCCACAATTTTGTTCTGTTTTGAAAACACGTTAGATTTGCTTTATTAAATTTTACATAATAGAGAAATAATAATACAGCCATATCTAGTCGGGTGCTTCTAATATCTATCTAGGTGACCTTGACAAAATTCAACGGAGAATCTGTAACATGATCGATCCCGACTTGGCAGCTCGAATACAGTAATTTTCTCACCGACGCAGTGTGGCTTCCCTGTCTCTTTTCTACAAATACTTTCACTGCTCCAATGAACTTAGCTCACTGGTGTCGTCTTTATACGAATTTACTCGAGCCACAAGATTAGCAACTCGTTCCCACTATTTTACTATGAAACCAATAAGACAGAAGCGTAAATTCTACTCTATTAGCTTCTTTTCTGGCATTTCCCGCCTCTGAAATACCCTTTCATTGAATTGTTTCCCCGACAGCTACGATGTCCAACAATTTAAATGTAAAGTCAAATGTCATCTCCTATCTCAGGAAATTGCATCCTCTCTCTCATGCTCTCATCTCATTTCTACAGTATTCTCATCACTTTCTTACCTGCTTCCTGACACCCACTGCATTCTGTCACTCCTAAGTAACCACCTGAAAAAGTGGCAGTATAATAGCTTGCTTGGGGCGATACAGTTACTATATATATATATATATATATATATATATTACGCGACCTAGGTTTCTGCCATTAGTGGTGTCTTTAGTCGGATTGCAATAACTGATTTTTCCGTTTAGCGTTATTTTTTAAAAACGCTTACGTAACAATATTTTTTTAAATATTTTTTGAACGCTCACGTGGCAGGGGATTTTTGAATGCGCAATTTTTAATATTACAAGGAATTATGGGGCTTTCATCCATGGTTGTATGAACCTAAGAGGTATTTTCTAGTATGGTTACACTTAGTCGTTATTTTCCGTTCTTTCATTCAATGATTGAAAAAAAAAAGCGGAAATTATAACTAAGTGTAACCACACACTTAGGTCACATAATAACTCGTTTACAAATATATATATATATATATATATATATATATATATTGTTTTTTCTTTAATCCGAGGTGGAAGAGTAGGAAGGTAAATTCCAAGTACCTGCTCCTAATCAATATTAGAAACTTTTTAACATTAACTGATACAGGCAGAGAGCTCAATGTATTAAAAATACAGAGCCAATATAAATTAGAGAAAATTTTCAAAATTCAAATGTGTCGGATGTACATTTCGACATAGGATCTCTAATAGAGATTCTACGTCACGTCAGCGACATTGTTTTTTCCAAATGGCGAAGGCCCTGGGGTAGAGTGTGGAGGGGTTTTAGGGTAACAGCGGTCACAAAGTAGAACAGGACAGACCTGGTAGTTGCGGGGTTACAGGGTGTTGAAACGGTATATTTAGTGAGGGGAGGAATAGGAGTTCATATTTTATAAAGATAGACAACTTAATGAGTTTTTTAAGGTTAAGATTTTGGGCTGTTTGAAGAGGTGTATTTAGGCGAGAAGGAATGGATTTCAATATCATATTTTAAAAAAATTTATTTAAGTTTATTTGATTAAACCTTTTAGGTAGAAGCGAGCTAAATGCCAATTACAGGAACTTATCAGTTTAAAAATTATTAGAGAAAATAAATTATTAGAGAAAAAATATTTGAGAAAAAACATTAAAGAAAATAAAAATATATGTACATATATGTGTTAACCTAGGAAAAAGGGGTTTAGTAAAAGAATCCATATTTTCTAAAGATAGGCAATTAAAGGAGCTTGGGATAGGAAGGTAGGGGGGTTAAAATAGTTTTAAAGTTTAACGTTAGGGTAAAATTAAGACTAAAACTTAAATTGAATCCTTTTAATTTATATTCTAACACCTAAGTCAACGGGGATTTAAATTCTAAATTTACGTATTCGAAAAATTTGCCTTGTGGCGGCACTTACTGATGAATTCCCTCCTAAGATTCAGTAGCCGGTGTTGGTGGGGGTATTTAAATCAGCGTACTTATATGTCGTAATAATTTAGTCAATTCTCAGACCTAAATACATTGGAAGACATGAAATCGAATGTTACATACACTATCTTTCCAACTTTGAATTGGCTTGAGCTCATTTTAAATGATGAAAGTGCAAAGTATTGCTTTTTAGTTTTGCAAATCTAGTATACCAATAGCTTGACATACTTTCACTCGTAATTGCAGCAAAAGATGATTTTAGTAAATATAGAGGTATATTTATAATTTCAAGAGAGGATTACCTTGTTGTCCTAATTGTTGTTTGTCATATTAAAATATATCTTATACCTTCAAAGCACTGCGAATCGTGTGTTAATCAAAAGGTAATAACAAGTTGATACTCATGAAGGGACTGAAAGCATTGCTTCTAGTATCTATGAGTAGAGAAGGTATTAGAATCTAATCAGTTTAATGAGTCACTTTGGAAAAACCAGATCGTCCGAATCCTGATGAATAGAGCGAAAGGCAGAATCAGGCTAGAGTTACGACAAGAACAGTGCGGGTTCGTCAAAGACACCGGAACAAGGAACGCCATATTCATGGTTAGGATGCTCTCCAAAGGGTCAATGCTAATGATAAAGGTTGTGTACCTATCTTTATCGATTATGTGAAGGCGTTCGAGAAGGCCGTAGTTGTCTACGTCCTGAAAGGACAAGGCACACAGAAGAAAATAAATTATTGAAAACTTTGTTAGCAATATTCAATAATCAGTTATTTAGCAAATATGCTTATTATTAGGAAGAAACTTACAACTATTAATAACTATTGATTTATTTTCCATATATGCAAATGTACAAAAGAATTACCAAAGCTGATTCCAGCTATAAACGAAATTCCCATGAAAGAATGTAACAAACAATTTTAAAAGGTATATTTAAATAAAATAACCCAGTGATTTAATTTGACTTTAGAACATACATTTCAGAATCTGACAATATTTTTGTCAAAGAATGACTTAAGTATTTAAATTTCACAACAAATAACACTGAAATATTTAATCCAAATATCACGACCTATATTATAAAAGGAATTCAATCTTGTAAATGAGACTCATCTAACATTTATACATTCATGGAACATAAATTTGAATGAATGATATTTTAATATTAAGAAATCCTATTTTCAAGGTCTCGTAAATTATCTAAAGTTTGGTATGATAGTTCAAAAAGTAAATATTCGATTTTTGAGCAAAAATGATATAAGACAGCATTGTAGTCTCAAATATCAACATTATACTGAAAATGTCTTTCTTCGATACAAAATATATCGCTAATATTTGGTAGATTTATAAATTATTCTTGATTACACAATTATGATGTTCACACACGTCAGAACAAACAGCTCTGAAGAGTGAGATCATGTTATCCTCAAGAAAATTT